>JAJOOO010002562.1:0-30254 GCA_029582685.1 Solanum piurae
CTTGACTAGAGCTAGATGACCCAAGTCTCGACTAAGGATAAGTTGAGGTTACTTCAAGAAGTATTCCTCCTATATTATGATGATTTATGTGCATTGATTATGCTTATGACTGATGTTGTTATCTCTTATGCTTATGTTAATGTTTATGTTGGCTATCATATTTAGTACATGTTTGTACTAATGCATAATCCTGCCGACATTTCTTATCAAAATGTAGGGTCCGATGATATCGGCTTTCATCCCCATGGCTAGGATCTTAGTTAAGTAAGGATTGAAGATTGGTGAGTCCTTATATCATTCAAGGATTTGACCACCATTTCCTTATGTCTTTCATTTTATGTTTTTAACAATATTGTATGGGTTGTGTCCAAATGAAACTTTTGTATTGGATGGTTTGAGATGAGTTGTATGAGACTTCTGCTACGTTTTATAAGACATTGATTGTGTTTGAAAATGGATTTAAATTTTACCGTATTTCTATTATATTATGTTATGAAAGCTAAGTAGCTTATATGAGGCCTCACGGGGTTTGTATGTGTCATGACCCAGGGGTACACCCTAGATGTAACAAGGCACATAGAACCCCGAAGGACTCAATGTAAGTCACTTAGCATATCATAACATAAAGCAATAGAAATGAAGCAGAAATTTTAAAACTTTTTCCATACAATCGAAGTCTTTTATAAAAGCAAGCGGAAGTCTTTAACACTTCCTCTCAAACAATCTAATACATGAAAGTCTTTGGGATGCAGCCCATACATAAAACATAAAATAAAGACAAAGGAAATGGTGGCTTATCCTCGATGCTATGAGGACTCACCAATCTTCAACTCCTTGCTCTACTAGAAACCTAGCCACGAGAATGGAACTCAATAACGTCGGACTTTACATTTGATAAGAATGTATGAAAGAGTATACGTTAGTACAAAATTTACTAAATATGATAGCTAGCATAACATTATAAGAGCATAACATAAACGTTAGCCAGCATAAGACATAAGCATAAGAATAAGAGATAACAACATAATCTCCAACATAATCTCCAACAGAGACATAATGCAAGCATTAGTCATCATAGGCATAGTCCATATACATAGTCAATACTTAGACCTTCATATCATAAGAGAACAACTTCATAAGTAACCTCCAAGTATACTTGTGAAATTCATGGATAAGACCCCATAATCTTACCCACACTAAGTACCACTTTAGGCCATCATACATATTGATCATCTCTTTGATCTCATATTTATCATCATAAAGAACAAGGGTAATCACCTCTAGTCATACATATCATGGAAGACTTATCAAGCCACAATCCATACAATTCATCATTCATGACATAATACATAATAAGGAATCATAGGTATTCTCCTCCATGTTCACAATAGGGTGTAATGTAGGTATTCGCCTCCACATTACTTTTTAAGGATCATAGGTATTCGCCTCAATGTCGTTCATAATAATATATAGGTATTCGCCTCCGTATCAATTTAAAGGCTAATGGGTATTCACCTTTTTCCTTGTTTTGGAAGTCACATATTAAGGGTAGTCAGCACACACTTGTCATATCATGACATGGGAAATCAACTCATGTTTATTAACTTAGGAATAGGGGAAATCACCTCACATCCTTCTCATATAAAGGTCTTTGGGGGAATCACCAGAAGCCTCATCCCATTTCCTACTCCTTGGACTTAGATTCATTTTAGGTGAGCAAACCTTTCAACCTAGAATCATTCTATGTGAGAGAACCTTCATATCATAACATGTTTATGCATAAGTGTGTATATGAGAATATTCTTTCAACAACACAACAACATATCATAATCATAGACACTTCACTCTCAATGTGTTTTAAAGAATGTTCATTGATTTCATAAAGCATACATAATTCTCATATTTTACCTTCTAGAGGTTAAAATATTTTCTTTAATCATCACATGTAGAATTCTAACATTAGACACGGATATCATCGTAACTCAAGTGATTCTATCACTTCATACAACCAAACATTCATAAGGTAGATTAGGTGTGTAAAGTCCTTCCAAAACAATTCTAACTTGTAGTCTACCATTATCCTACAAGTTTCACTCTTAAAGCCTTAACATTCCTAATTCATCATATTGGCTTTACTTTCAAAACCCTAGTGATCAACATTCATGACTACAAGCCTTACTCTCAAAGCTTTACCTCTTACAATTATTATACATATCTAGATCATAAGACATTCTAGTCATAAGCTTCATTCTTAAGGAATTATAATCATATCTCACCATAAAGGTTCAATCTCAAGCATGAATAGTCATGATCCATCATATATAACTTAATCTAATCTAATCCAATTCATTTCTATATACTTTTAATCTTGAAAAATTACTATACATGTCATCAACCGTAGAAGATTATCTCTAACTGCTCAATTTCCCTCTTCAAGGCATAAATCCACATTACTTCAATTTCATCAATTAGACTAGGGTTAGACATAGAAAACATGTAATTTCATCATAATAATCTAATCTAATCCAATTCATTTCTGTATACTTTAAATCTTGAACAATTACTGTATATGTCATCAACCCTAGAAGATTATCTGTAACTCCTCAATTTCCATCATCAAGGCATAAACCCATATTACTTCGATTTCATCAATTAGACTAGGGTTAGACATAGAAAACATGTAATTTCATCATAATAACATGACTCACTACTTCAATCATAAACAATGAACATCCACTCAATTAGATTCATAGTCAACTTAACCCACAATATTGGATAGAACCTAACTTGAATTGGGGATTTCATCTTCACAATTGTGGAATAACAAGGGGGCTCCTTGAATGGAAGAATCCATGGATGAAGAAGCTATAATACCTTGATTTAAGACCTTACAAAGCTTGCAACAATCGAGTCTTGACTTGACTTAGCTTGATTCTCTTCTTCTTCTTCACTTTCTAGAGAGAGAATTTCTTGGAGGGAATTGGGTTTCTTTCGGTGAGTTTAAATTATGAATAGGATCAATGAATTCAGAGTTCTAAAATCTTTATATAGGTGGTGTAAGTAAGGTTAAAATGACACCACTTAATAACTAGTGAATTCTAAAAAGTTCCACAAATCCCCTCACTTAATCGTCTAAGTCAACTCACTGCCTCACCCACGAAACTACACCCACAGGCCATAAGTGGACCCACGGGGCTTTCAGGTCTTCCATGGGTGGTGGTCTGTAACTCTCAATTTGGGACCCTGACCCACGACCCCTCACACACGAGACGTGGATCCCCCTACGGGGCGTGGGTCCTTTCGTGGGTGGACTATTTTGGGCAGTCTACTAGGGTCCTTCTCAAAGACCCTTGGTTGGTTCTTGGGGAGTTGTAACTTGATTTCCTAAATTTCAACCATTAATTTTAAGTACGGGGAGCTATATCTAAGACTCTAACCCTCACGTCAAGCTCTAGTTTAGCCTACTAGTTTCCGAGGTTTTACAGTATGCCATATTACATCTAGGGTGTACCCCTGCGTCATGACAGAAGGACTTCATACAATACACTTAGCTCTCATAACATAATAAATAGAACAATAAGAGTAAAACAATAGTCCATGTCCAAATGATTTTATAAAATAAAAGCGGAAGTCTAAATCATTTGTCTCATCATAGCCACCTAATACAATAGAATGAAATTGGGCATAGCCCTTACATCATTTCCAAAAGAGAACTACATGAAAGAAAGTGAAACAATAAAACTATGTCCTCGTTGCATGAGGACTCACCAAAGCTCGAAATATCACAAGTCAACCTCTAGCCATGAAACTGATTACCCTGACTGTCGGACCCTACATTTAGGGAAAAATGTAGGAAAGAGTATGCGTTAGTACAAAACATTGAACCAAATATGATAGCCATGCATAAAACACTTAAATTGTGCTAAAAGGGACATTTCATTTCATGACATGCAATTGACCAAGCTAAAATATGATATAAGAGAGTAGAAAATACAAGTCATGAAACCATGTTCAATGCTAGCCAACATCATCTTTAATACCTTTGAACTCATATGCGATACTTCTTGAAGTAACCTTAGTTCATTATTAATGTGGGGAATTATCTTCAACCCACATAGAGAACATGTGAGCTATAACATGATCCCTGGTGTCTCCCAAACCAAAAAGGGTTTCCCTACTTCCAACGGTAGAACCATGAACTTCTAGCTTAATTGGATCCACTAGTTAATGTTTCTTGAGACAATCATCCTATGGGGGCACATAGGTAAGGGATAAGGACATTGCTTCTAGAAACCCGACGTCTACTAATGGGAGAGCTTCCATCTCAATACCCTGTTAGTGCTAAGCATAAATCCCACATAATATTTATTTCTTACTTGACCTTATTGTCCATGGAAACGCATCCTAGTATAACCAATCCAAACTAGTTTCATTAGGATAACTCCTTATCTTTGATTCAATTAGGGATAAATCCTTTCAACCTAAGAATCCTTTTTATGTGAGAAAATCTTTCACATCTTGCTCTTATGTGTTCATGAGAAAATCCTGTCAATAACACATCATGATCATTGGTACTTTATTCTCAAAGAACCCTTAAAACATTTGCATAGATTTCATAAGAAAATGCATAATTCAATAATTTACCTCTTGAGGTTCAAAACCCACTTTCAATCATCAACATTTAGAAAATATGGGTTAGATATGGATTTCATCATAAATACATATAAAGCTTGCAATACATGCTTAATTTAATAAAACTCTTGCTTTATACTCAAAATCCTTCATCATATGATTCATAACTTGAAAACATGGGATTACATGGGTTCATTGATATATCATCATATTTCATCAATTCATAATTCCATCATCCATACAATGTTGAAGTAATGAGTGTCAGGACGAATTACAAACATTTCTACTTTACCCAGTAGAGCAAGCCTTAAAGAATGAAAACAATTGGTTGAAAGTGTAGTGGTTTTGTTCCTGCTTCTTGTAATTCTTTACTTTAGATGGGGGAGTTCAAATAGCTAATTGTACAAGTTCATACCACCCAAAATAAATTTAGATAATAAATCAATAATGCAAAGAATCCATGATAATTGAAGAAAACCCTAACTCCATTGCGGAATTCTACCTTTAGAAATAGAGGAATTTGGGAACTCCATGAATGGAAGGAATCCATGGATTAAACTATCATACCTTGAATCCAAATGTGAGCCTTCAATGGAAGAATTGAGACCTTGACTTGAAACCCTAGGTTGAATCCTTCTTCTTCTTCAAGTTTCTAGAGAGAGAAATATTTTGGAGAGGCGATTTGATCTTCTTTTGTGAATTTGGAAAAATGAAGTGAATGGGCTAATTTGGGGGTTAAAAATACTTATTTAGGGGTCCTACGTAGTATAGGAACTAATTAATTAGGATAAGACCCAACCGCCCCTAAAAATAATTGTCAACTGCCACCGACCTACCAATTACGAACCAAGTCAACGGACCGTGGTCTGATCCATGGCCTATCCTGGTGAACTGTCGTTGGTCATCAGAAGGTAGCTTTTGGGCCAGTGAACCATGGTCTAGCCTACGGTCCATAGGTCGGATCGTGGTCTTGAGCCTCTACCACTTTGGCAAGGTGGCCAGTCCATAATCTATCCTACGGTTCGTGGTTGGCCTCCATGGCTGACACCTGCAACTTCCCAAAATGTTCCTCATTTCCCGTTTTTCATATACGCGGTGTTACAGCTAACCATTATAGTTTCAAATGTTATATAGTCGGCTTCTCGATTAAGTCTATATCGAGTCCAGTCGCGCCCTCCCAAGTTTGGAGGCGTGACATATTTATAGAGAATACTTGGACAATTGACTAAACTTCAAAAACTATTCCTTCGCACTCTTGCTACCTTGCTTCAAAGAGAGAAATTTTTTCATCTTAGACTCTTTCATCTCAAAGGAAGGAACTGATCCAGAAATGCACCTTTGAACTTTTCCCAATCAAAAGGACCCGCATAAGTAGACATTTCCTCCTTCCATTGAGAAAACCACACTTTAGTAACCCATTTTAGTTGATAAGCGGCCGAATCTATCTTTTCCACTGGAGTCACTCCCATAATTTCCACAATCTTTGAAATCCCTTTGAAAAGCTCTTGTGTATCCTCATCCACATTCGACCAATGGTATTCCTAAAGATGCATCCTCGTGAAGTCTCTTACCCTTATCATCGTTGTACCAACATTTGGGTTCACGGAAACTACAATCTCTCTATTTACCTACACTATCAAAGATTGAGAAACAATTTTAAATGCGGTTCAAAATTTGGCATGAGAGACTTGCTTGGCCAAAATATCGATCGGAGCTTGAGAAACTTCATGTGCCTCATTCTCGTTCCTTCTTGTCAGAGCTCTTCTTTGAGGCATTCTCTTAAAATGCATAGAACATGAGATAAAAGGAAATATTATAGAGTTCAACTCTATCACACGACATAGGAGTATGAAAGAAGTGAAGTGTTTCCTAAGCATCTAGTAGCCTCTTATTCATAAATGTGGCGCATTTCACACTGATGAATAAGACTCTACTAAAATTTGCATGTCAGATACATAGGACTCTTTTAAAACTTGTTTCTCTAAATACCAAGTTTGGTACGATCCAAGCTACCCCTTAAACGTAACATGGCGGATAGCACCCTGAAAGACTCTAAGCAAGCCACTTCAAATAAGCATAAACTAAGAATGAAGTAAAACAAAATATGAGTCTTCAATCAATATTTTGATACTAAAGAGAGTACAACTCATAAGTGGAAAATACATTATGTCTGACCATAAGACTCTAATATCATAGCGTGTCTAGAATAAGATCCTAGCTCACGAAATAAGTCTGAATTTTAAAAGAATGAAATAAAAGGCATCATTTGTGGACATGTCCATGAATCATGAGGACTCACGAAAAACCTTAGTTGAATCAATCTACTAGGCTCGAGTGTGTGAAGGAACATCTAATCCTATACGATCAAACAATATAGACACACGAGAACATTATGTGTTAGTACATGGAATGTATCAAGTATGATAAAAATACATAAACATGCTAAGTATTGGAAACATGATAATGCATGACCAAGTGAAAGATATCAAAAACATGATAAGCTAAATTTATAAGTCATGAGAGAAGGTCAATGCAAATCTTTACATAAGCTGAAACATACTCTTTTGAGCAAAAACAAAATCATTTATGGGATTTTTACCAATAACTGGCATTGACCATGTGAGCTATAACATGGAATCCGGTGTTTTTCCCACACTAAAAAAAGATTCTCTTACTTGAAAAGTTAAGGACCATATTAATGAGCTTAGGTGGATCTACTAGATAGAGTCATTTAAGAGTATGTCCCACTGGGCACGTAGTTATGGGGAAAAGGGGTTGCTACTAGAGACCCAGTCTCTACTAATGGAAGAGCCTCCATCCAAAATCTATCTCGTGGCTAAGTAAACTCCGAATAGAAATAAGCAACATCATATCATGAACATAATACTTGGAAAGGTAAGAATCTAGTAATACCAATCCAATCATAATTTTATATCATAGAATATCTCCTTTCAAAACCATGATTTCATACATATTCATAAAGACACTTATCTAAAGCATCAAAATCATGATTTCCTTTCAATATTTAGAATATTTGTAGTTGAGGCAACATTTTCATAGAATATTATACTTCATCTAAAAGCATCTTGAAAACATAAATTCCTCAATTTCATGATGGATGCATAATCTCATACCATAATTCAAAATTATAAAATAGGTATATGGCATGAGTTCATGTGAAATTCAATGGAAACATGTAATTTAGATCCAATCATGAATCATAAGATCAAATAAAATGAATCAAGTCATAAACAATTGAAATCATGAAGAAACATGCGAAAACCTTAGAAATTTGGGTTGAAAATGGATGATATAATGAATTGATGAAGTATCTCATACCTTTGATGAACTCTAGGCTTTAGCTTAAAAGAGGAGACTTGAAAGCTTGTTGAAACCCTAGAAATTTCTTGAGATCCTTGGAAGAGAATTTGGAGAAGAAGCCTTGGGAGTTTTGGTGTTTTTGAGTGAATGAGAGGGATTGGTAGAATTCAAAGAGGATATTCAATTATAGGGCTTAGTTATAGGGTCAAAACGACATAGTTTATGTGTTAGATTGGTAGAAAAAGACCAAAACACCCGTAATTAAAAATTACCGAACTAACTCTACAGACTGACCTATGGTTTGTAGGTTCTTATATGGACCGTCCTAGTGGTCCATAGGTCAAAGTAATTAAAATTCAAAATCCTATCAACTTCCACATTTCCCTTCTATGGTATGTAGACCTTTATACATGTTGTAGCCCCTTTTCGTCGAAACCCTATTTCCCAAAATATTTCACCAAATCTGAGATTTACCTACGGGCCGTAGAACCTTCTAGGGACCATCCTGTTGGTCCACAGTAAAAGTTCCGAAACTCAACATTTCACCTTTTCTGAACCACTTCCTACAACTGTCTTATATGGACCGTAGGACCTTGTACGGTCTGTAGGTAGACTGATAAAACATGCACCAGTAGAAAATCTACAACTTTTCATCTCCAATTTAACTTACCAAATTCTGAGGTTTTACAATATCCCCCTCCACCCTGGAAAACATTCTTTCTCGAATGGAACTGAAGCTAGCATGAATATAGTAGAATAAGAGATCTTACAACCCAACATGAATGAAAATCATATCAAAGTGTAAAAAAAACATGGAGTAATTGATTGATTCCAAACTAAAAATATAAACTTTAAAACAAATTTCATAAATCATGCATGCATATGGAAACATGAGATAGCTATAACGCATGAATCCTAAAATGTAATCTTGAGGAAGCAATAACTCAAGAAGGAACAAGAACAGGAAAAGAGGGAAAGAGGTGGGGTACATGGCCATCATACAGGCCTCGGTCTCTGAAGTAGCATCCTCAACCAATTGGTTCCTCCATAGAACCTTTACGGTCGCCATTTCTTTATTTCTCAACTTCCATACATAACGATCCAAGATTTAAAGCAGAATGACTCTCCTTATAACCAAGACTTTCCAATGGCATAACCGAAGTAGGATCAACAATATAATTCTTCAACAACAAAACGTGGAACAACTAAATCACCGATGATAAATCAGAAGAAAAATCTAATGCATAGGCTACCTTGTCGATGTGCCTCAAAACTTGATATGGTCTTATGTAGTGGCGACTAAGCTTATATTTCTTCCTGAATCTGATCACACCCTTCATAGGTTAGATTTTCAAGTAAATCCAAACATCAACATCAAATTCAAGCTCTCTTTTTCTAATATTCACATAAGACTTTTGTTGACTTTGAGTCATTTTCAAACTTTATTTAATGAGTCAAACCTTCTCCATAGCCTCATGCACCACCTCGTGCCCTATCAAAGTGACCTAACAAACTTCAAATGAAGCAATAAGAGACCTAACCGTCCTATCATAGAGAGCCTCAAAAGGAACCATATGAACACTCAACTGATAACTATTATTATAAGAAAACTTGATCAAAGACAAATGATCATCTTACCCTTAAAAGTTAATCACACAAGCTCTCAACATATCTTCCAAAGTCTGAATAGTATGCTCGGCTTGCAAATTGGTTTCAGGATGAAAGGTCCTACTATGCTTGGCTCGAGTACCATGTCTATTTTGGATAAACCTTTAAAATTGTAAAGTAAACTTGGTACCTCGGTCAGATATAATGGATATGTCACAACCCGATTCTTTGAGTCATGATGGCATCTACTATAACCCACCAATAGGTAAGCCAACCCGAAACCCATAATGAAAAGTTATGAGTAAAGGGTAGAAAATAAGTGAGAACAATACTTAAATAACAAAACAAGACATAACCGGACGCAAACCAAAACTATACACAAGAAGATCCTTAATAGAACTTGGAAGTCACGAGCAAAAAGTTCTTCTAATAAAATAGTACAAGCCCCAAAATTAAACCAAAACAAAGTTGTCTCAAAATACAAAAGACTAGTTATACAATATACAGATTGAGACAAACAAGTCCAGGAAGAAAAGTGCTCACCCTCACCTCTGATCCAAGAACACATGCCCGCAATGTATCCTCAATAAACGAATAGTACACTCTAACTAATTGTCATTCTGTGGGTGGGAAGTTGTGCTAAGATCAATGTGAGTGTCGAACTCCCTCCTGAAAGGTCCTCCAAAAGTTAGAAGGGAACTGGGCACCCTAATCTGATATAATAGAGACACGAACATCATGAAGATGAACCACCTCTCGAATGTAGATATGGGCCAACCTTTTAGGAATGAATGAATATTTTAACATGGATGAAGTGTGATGAATTAGTCAATCAATCAATGATGACCCTAATATAGGCAACACCTTGATGATTCTGGGATTTCGACTCATTTAGAGCTTTTTATTCATAGTTTAGTGTCCTCGATGCCTATTTTGTACCCTAAGCTGATGTTTTAATGCTCATTTGTAGATATAAAGGCAAAAGAGCAAGAAAAGAATAATATCGAGCAAAATGGACCAAAAAAGATGAAAAAGGTTGAAGATAGTAAAAGTTGAGAATCGCCAAAGCTACTCGGTGACTCTCCGAGTGGCACTTCAGCTCGCCTAAAGTTCCAAACTGCCAGCCCAAGGAACAAGCCAACTTAGCGATGAATTTGGATCTTTGGCGAACCACCGAATAGATCGACGACACAAACTCTGATCACCTAAAGTTATAGGGTATGAAGGATGAAGAGTCAAGGAAAAGTGGTAATGGAATGGAGCCATTGACGCATCACCGACTTGGTCAGCGATGCTCGACTAATTCCACCGAGTGACCCTGCAGGCCAAAATTTGAGAACATATAAATTGAATTTCAAAAAGAAAAAAAAGAATGTAGTCATTTTCATGAGTAATTTTTACCATTGTTGAACTTGGAACTTTCGTTTTGAACATTACTTTCCTTAGTTTTAGGAGTTTTCTAGTATATTTTGAGTTGGATTTTGGAATTGAAGCTAAAGTGAAGCATTGTAAAGACTTGGAGAATAATACCCAACTATGGAGAACATAATTGGTATTGATTTCTTACTTTTTATGATGTGTGACTAAAACCCCCATTCTTAGGGTGTGATTATGTGATTAATTGTCTTAATTAGCTTATGGATGTTGGTAATTACTAATTTAATTGCTGTTTTCAAGTGGGTTCGTTTGGTAATTGAGTTTTAACTTAAGAATTGTAGTTGCAAATGCAGTTCTAGTTTAGTGTTCTATGCTTGCTTGAGAAAGAGGTTTTAGAACTAAGATTACCAATTGATTATTGTAGTGATTGGGTTATTATGGGTTCATCTCGAGAGACTGAATCTTAATCCGATTCTACCTATTTAGCTTGAGAAAATAGATAAATTGAGATTTTGGGTTGTTCATAGTATGATGCTTATTGAGGTTCGAGAGAACTCACTTGATTCGTGGTAGTTGATCAAGAGATGGATATTACATCTAAAGCCTAGCCTACACACTAAGATTCAACGAACTTTGGTAATTAATAATCACTCGTATAGCGAAATTAGCAATTAATTGATCACATCCCCAAGTATCCCTTATCTATTTGATTAATTCCTTGTTTTACTTAGTCGTTAATTGACAAACCTTAATCCCCCATTTGACACTTGTTGTCAACCCCTTTGATTTAATAAAATGATTTTTATAATTACTATTCCTACAATCAATTAGAACATAATTTTTACTTCATTACTAACTTGTATCACTCCTTGTAGGATCAACCCCAACTCTTTGTTGCGTTTATACTAGATTGGAATCACCTACACTTAGTATTGGATGAAGTGTCGTTGAGAGTTATCAAACATGATGCCGCTGCCAGGGAGCGGTGTTTAGAATTCTCCTATTGAAGTATAGTTGTGATCTAATCTTGTTTGTAGTTGAATCGACTTACATTTTTTTGTGTTTGTTGTTGGCTATTTGTGCATAGGTATGTAATGAGTGTGAACAGAAATAACGGTAGACAACTTGGCCAACAAGATAACATTGGAAATCTGAATGATAACAATGAACCAGTTCAATTGGGTGGAGTAGGTGCTATCTATTTACCTCAGGTTGTGGATAATGTAGTCTTCCACGTGACTAGCACGATGTTGCAACTCTTGCAAATGAAAGGATTATTCGAAGGGCTAGATCTTGAGGATCACCATGATCAAATTCGGAAATTCTTAGATGTATGTGGTCCATTCTCATTTGAAAATATTTCACAAGAATCAGTCCATCTCCAGTTGTTTCTTTTTTCTTTGATGGGGGAAGCAACTAAATGGTTAGCTGATCTACCGGGGGATTCTACTACATCTCGGGACGACCCTACCGAGGCCTTATACATAACATTTTTCCCTCCTTCAAGGATGATGGCATTGAGAGACAATACTCATGGCTTCAAACGTTTATAGGGTGAGACAATCCATGAGACATGGCTGAGATTTCAGAAGTTGCTACTTCAATGTTCGACTCACGAGATTCCGAACAACGTGTTGTTACAACACTTCTACCGGAGTCTAGACTCGGTGAACAAAGGTGTGGCTGATCAACTTATCGAAGGAGGTATTATGCAGCAACCTTTTGAGATAGCGTCAAATTTCCTTGATGGGATGATGAAGATAAGCCGAGCTTCGTATACTCAGGAGGATCAGATGACTCTTTTAACTTTTGGGATGACAAAGAAGAAAATAGAAAAAGACCAAGAGCGGGACCAAAACATGGCAAAAATGATGACACCATTGGATCTTTTGTCAAAAAATGTCATGGGTAGTAGTTCAAAAGCTCTGAATGTTGTTTGTGTTAGTGGGGTGAACTCCGATGATGCGCACTTTGAGGGTCTATATAATGAGGAAGTGAGTTGTTTTGCAAATCAAGAAGGAGGTTTTCATCCGAACTATCCAAGACCGGGCGGAAATCAAGGTTGGAATAGAGAATGTGATGACAGTTGGAGAGACCGTGATAGAGAATGGCATGATTGTGGGACTAATTGGAAGGAACGGGATGGTGACAAGGACATATATGTTCCTCCTCATGAGCTTCAAAATCCAAAAGAGCAAAGGGCTGACCCAAAGAACTTTCGAACTGAAGATATGCTTGCACACATTCTCAATAAAGTGGAAGGGTCGGACAAGGTGCTTTAAGAAATGAAAGAAGACATCTCCACACTAAACCACACTGTTACTTCTCACTCGGTGTTCATTAAACAACTGGAAATGAAAATGGGTCAAATTTCATCTCATTTAAACCCAAGGCCAAAAGGGGATCTACCAAGTGATACCTTGGTGAATCGGAAGAATGAACCTTGAAAGCGTATCCACATCGTGCCACGATGTTAAGTAAGGTGCTTCTTAGGAGGCAACCCAAGTGTTTAAGCTTTTCTTATTGTTGTTTGAATAACAAGTGTTGAATTTACAAGTTGAAAAGTTGAAAATTTAGGGGAAAAAACAGTTCGGCGAGCCCAGGAACAAGTCGGCGACTCACCAAAAAGGTCGGCGAGTCCGATCTGGATCACCGTTTGAACCATCTAGCTAGAGGTTCTGTAAAACTAGGTGGGCCAAAGTATCATTCGGCACATCACCAAATGGGTCGGTAGAGTAAGTGACCTCACCGATCAATGCACAAATTGAAGGGTCAGAAAGAGGCTGAACCATTTTTTAATTCAAAATCCTCCTTCAGTTCATATTTGTCTACTTCTATACTTTCACAACTGCATATTTTCATATTTCCCTACTAGTTTTTCTTGTTTTTTATGTGGGATCAATTACTCGGAGAGGATTTTAGGATACTTTGCTAGCCTACCACTTCAATTTTCTGCTTCTAAGGTTGGTTACTCGAATCCCGTCATTACATTTTGGTAAAATCAAATGTGTAATCATTTCTTTCTTGTTATTGCTATGTATTGTTGATTATTTGATGTGTTTTGATAAAGAATGTGTGTATCTTGTTTCATTTTGTGTTAATTTTTCATTAATTGTAAAATCACGCGTATTAGCATGATAAATTTTGTGGGTCGTGTTGATTTTGTGTTGGATCTAGTGTGGGTGAAGTCTGAGTAACCCCAAATTGTACCGATTGTTGAATTTTTTGACTTCATTCTTAAGGGAAAAAGACGTCAATTGGCCAATTTTGGCCAAATCGGGGGAAGTCTGAGTACTTCGAGGCCATGGGTAGTAGGGGTCTTGGATAAATTTCATAGAATAATGGTTTAATTTTGTTTTCATGGCTGCGGGTGAGAAATTGACTATCGGGGTGAAAATCTAGTAGGTTGGGCTATTCGGTGAGTTGGGACGAGCTCACCGAGTAGTTTGACGATTTGCCTAAAAACCCCTTGTTTTCCTTTTATTTTTCATGTTTTGTGATTTGTGTTCTGTAACATTTGTGATATGCCTGAGTTCACTCGGCGACTCGCCGAATGTCCCTTCTGATCACCCTTCTGCGCCCTAATTTTTTGGAATTATTCTGTAACATTCGGTGAGCTACTTCTAGTTCGGCAAATAGTGTTGGCGATTCACTGAAAGGCCCTGGACATCGCCGACCTGTTTTAAATTTTTTGTAGATTTTACTCTATAATATTCGGCGATCCTGACTTGGCTCGCTGAATAGGTTCGGTGACTCCTTGAACGATTTGGCAAGTCTCCTTGTGTAGTTTCTAACTTTGAAATTTTTTGGTGAATTGCATCTAACGTATGTGATTGTGTTTTGCAGAAATGGCTATACCAAAGGTCGCTGGAAGAAATCAACCACCCTAGAAGAGGGAAAGAGGGATGTGATTAATGAAGGGGTTGCACCCTCCTAGAACGCATCACCAAAACTACTTCCGACTGGGGAAAAAAGAAAAGGAAATTGCCTGGTATGCCCACCTCAGTTTAGGGAAGTTTAGATAGCAAGGGTATTTATGTCACTCACCTCACCACTTCTGAGAGTGAAGATCAGTCTAGGAACAGTTCTCCAACCTTCATTTCTGAGTCGGCAGATGACCAGCTCCTACAATCTAGGAGAGAAGAGTTATGCTCCAAAGCTATAATTGATCCATCTCGGATCCGTGTGCCTCCTACGCCTTCTCCATGTCCTGCTCAGGTACCAGTACAGGCTACTCCACCAGCTCAGGTTCATCCACCCAGGTCACTCAAAGGATTAAAGGCTGAGGGTTTGAGGACCATTCTTGAAGAAAAGAGGTTTTCTACTAACAGTGTGGTAGACCGGTAACCAGAGGTGTGGACCATATTAAGTTCCACAAGTTCGAAATTTTCACAAAACCCCGAGGCCTTTACATCCCTACTTGGGTTTAGAGTTCTACTCAACATATGGGGACCTGGTGCCTAAAGGAAAGAAAAAGGCCACCGCATTTAAACTGGTAGATCATGTGGTGGTACTGGGCTGAAAGGTCAAGTGTAGCAGTTCAGATAAGAATGAGGCACTCGGGTGTAAAATGAACTACATGCACTATTACATTGAAAAAATCCAGAATAAGACCCTCGATGATTTAAAGGGTTGGCTATGACCTCTGATTTCTTCTGTGACATCGAGGTGGATTGAGGCCTATGTGTTGATTGAGAAGAAAGACATGAACGTGGATGCCAAATACTGGTTTGGGTTTATTAGCAGCACTATTATGCCGTTGCAACATGAGTCGATCCTCCGGCATCCGAAGGCTGTGTGTTTGGGTTGCATCATGTATTGGGAGAAGATGAATTTAGGTCTGATCATAGATAGGAGATGGCCATGAGGGCCAACCAGAATTAGACATCTCTTTAATTTCCTATGTTGATTACTAAGTTGTGTAGGCGGGTCCATATTCCTATGAATGAGAAGATGGATGTGGAAGTGACTCCCACTTATTCTACTGACATCCGACAGATCGAGACCGAGTATAAGAGGGATGAGGCTAATCGGAGGAGAGTTATACTGGTGGATACTTCCCCGATAGTTGATGTTGATATGTTTCCCACTGAGGCAATACTTCCCCCTCAAGCCACTGAGCCTACATGTACCTCTTGCCCCTCTACTTCTACACATCCTAGTTCATCTATTGTTCCTCCTCCTACTTCTGCTACTGCTGCTTCTCCCCGACCCCTATCACCCAGGCTATGCTATAGAAGATGGGGCATCTGGCTTAGTTTGATGTGCGTGCCTCCAGGGTAGAGGTTGTTGTGCCTGGGTTGATTGAGCAGGTGATTGTTGCTGCTTTGGTTCCGAGTGTATACTTCCTACCTAGTTATTAGATTCCCCCAGCTAGTACGACCGGAGATGATACTAGAGATGAAGCAGATGCTGAGACAGAGGTTGAGATCGATGAGGAGGAGATGGGTGTTCGTGACACAATAGTATATGATGACTTAGAGGATCTTGAGGGAGCTATGATGCAGACTATTTTTTAAGGCATCACTGAGGGATACATATGGGGTGCTCTAGTGGAGCCAAGGATGATGTTGCACCGGGCACTAATGCTCTGGCTGATGGAGTCACAGATATGCAGAGTTCACCACCTATTTAGCCGGACAGGGGCTTTAGACTCTTTTGAGCTTTTCTGTTTAGTTATTTCTTTGCATTTGAGGACAATTATTGGTGTTGTTTGGTGGGGTAAGGTATTTCTATACCTATTGTTTTGTGGATAGTCGTTGTCTTGGTTTTATGAATGGTGGGTCTTATCTTGTGTTGATATATATATTGTTTTGATCCACTATGTCAGTTCTTTGTTTTGAATTGCAAATAGTTTTGAAGCGGTTTTAAAAATTGACACCTCTTGATGTGTTTGAAAGTGGCCATTCTCGTGCAGTTTCGAGTGTCAGTTATGATCAATACCAATGACTTAAATAGTTCTCTCAATTGAATGATATGATTGTGTGGCTACGATGAGGCAAATTGAGTTACATAGGTCATATGTGAACTCCTAGCATATCGTTGTGACCAGTCGGTTGTTAAGTTGATCTCTTATAATGATCGTTGCACGCTAGCTAAAAATTATAGAGTCTTGTTTGATGATTGTGTAGAATGCCATGAGTGGTAAGGTTGTCTTGAAATATGTGATTGGTGATACCTAGAACTTTCCCCATTAGTCAAATTTATTGATGTAAGCAAGCGATTGAAATGATCTTAGGAAAAATTTGTGAAGAGTGAACCAAAAAATTGATCTTATACATCTTTGTGGCCACCTAGTCAGAGTGTGAACCTAGCCTGGCACCATTTGAGCCTATCCTTTTCTTTGAAAGAAACTTGAACAACTTTGACCTCTTTGTTCCGTCACCTATAACCTTCATCAAGTATTGGTTCGTTTAAATAGCCAACTTAGGACAAAAACCTACGTTGGGAGTGTGGTGAAAATGAAGAAAAATCAAGAAGTGTGAAAATCTCCCTTTGAAGGGTCATGTTGAAAAAGATGGATCCCCTCCATGTAAAACTGGAAAAGAAAAATGTGAAAATGGAAAAAGATTGAAAAAGATAAGAGGTTGTGAAATAAAGTTTGTGAAATAAGCAAAAGAAGTGGGGTATCCAATGAATTATGCTTAAATGAATAATGGGGTGGATTGTGAACATCGTAAAATGTAAAAAAGAAGGAGAAAAAGTGAAACGCATGCCATACTTCATGGAGGCAGAATTCACCAAACCAAAATGATCATACATTTACACTCAGCCCCGTTACAAGCCTTGAAAGACCTTGTGATATTGAGTGAGATGAAAGAAATGTTGATTGCAAAATAAGGGCAAGCCTATGGGTAGATTCATGGATGTATTTATCTTTGGGAGTGTGAGAATAGTAGTGGATTCCAATATTATAAATTGTTTATGAGTTTTGTGTGAGCATGGAATCATTCTTGGTGTGAGGGCATTTGAATGCTTTTATTGAGCTTGAACTTGCATTTGAAGCAAGCATTGTGAACTTGAGTTCTATTTGATGATGGTTAGTCACAGTTTAAAACTTAGAGTGCACAATTGAACATTGTATGTGTAGTTTGAACCTCTTGTGTGCATTTGTGTACACTCTTGAATAGCGTTGTTTGTAGACATCCTTGTTGAACTCATTGAGCTTGAGTTTTATTTCAGGACAACAAAAGTTTAAGTTGAGGTGTTGATGAGTCTAGGATTTCGACTCATTTAGGGCTTGTTATTAATAATTTTAGTGTCCTCAATGCTTATTTTGCGCTTTAAACTGATGTTTTAATGCTAATTTGCATATATAAAGGCAAAAGAGCAAGGCAAGGACAATACCGGGCAAAAAGGAGCAAAAAATATGAAAAAGGTTGAAGATAGTAAAAGGTGAGAATCTCCGAAGCCACTTGGAGACTCTCCAAGTGGCACTTCAGCTCACCTAAAGTTCCAGACTGTCAGCCCAAGGAAGAAGCCAACTTGGCGATGAATTTGGATCTTCGGCGAACCGCCGAACAGATCGACGACACAAACTTGGATCACCAAAAGTTATAGGGTCTGAAGGATGAAGAGTCAAGGAAAATCGCTGATGGAATGGAGCAATTGGTGTATCACCGACTTGGTCGGCGATGCTCGACCAATTCCACCGAGTTACCTTGAAGGGAAAAATTTGTGAACATATCAATTGAATTTTTTAAAAAAAGAATGGAGTCATTTTCATGAGTAATTTTACCATTGTTGAACTTGGAACTTTCGTCTTGAACATTACTTTCCTTAGTTTTAGGAGTTTTCTAGTAGATTTTGAGTTGGATTTTGGAATTGAAGCTAAAGTCAAGCATTGTAAAGACTTCGAGATCAATACCCAGCTATAGAGAACATAATTGGTATTGATTTCTTACTTTTTATAATGTGTGGATAAAACCCCCATTCTTGGGGGTGTGATTATGTGATTAATTGTCTTAATTACCTTATGGGTGTTAGTAATTACTAATTTAATTGTTGTTTTGAAGTGGGTTTGATTGGTAATTAAGTTTTAACAAAGAATTGTAGTTGCAAATGCAGTTCTAGTTTAGTGTTCTATGCTTTCTTGAGAAAGAGGTTTAGAACTAAGATTACCAATTGATGATTGTAGTGATTGGGTTGTTATGGGTTCAGCTCGAGAGAGTGAATCTTAATTCGATTCTACCTATTTAGCTCGAGAGAGTAGATAAATTGAGGTTTTAGGTTGGTCATAGTATGATGCTTGTTGAGGTTCAAGAGAACTCACTTGATTCGTGGTAGTTGATCGAGAGATGGATATTACATCTAAAGCCTAGCCTACCCAGTAAGATTCAGCAAACTTTTGTAATTAATAATCACTCGTATAGCAAAATTGGCACTTAATCGATCACATCTCCAAGTATCCCTTATCTACTTGATTACTTCCCTGCTTTACTTAGTCGTTAATTGAAAAACCTTAACCCCCCCATTTGACACTTGTTGTCAACCCCTTCGATTTACTTAAATAGCTTCGGTAATTTCTATTCCTACAATCGATTAGAACATACTTTTCACTTCGTAATTGAATTCTAACTTGTATCACTCCCTATGGGATCGACCCCCACTCTTTGTTGGGTTTATACTAGATTGTGAGCGCCTACACTTAGTATTGGATGAAGTGTAGTTGAGCACTATCACACCTCTAGATGTCCGAGGCAAACCTGCCACAAAGTCCATAGTTATGTGATCCTACTTCTACTCTGAAATGGGTAATCTCTAAAACTGACCACAAGGTCTCAAATGCTTTGCCTTCACCTGGTGATAAATAAGGCAACCAGGCACATAGTCTGTACTATCTCTCCTTCATGTTTCTCTACCAATAGTGTTGCCTCAATAATGATACATTTATGGTGCCTGGATGGATAGAGTATGTAGAATCATGGCCCCATGGAGTATCTGTTGGATCAAACCCCCAACTCTTGGAACACAAATACGACCAGCAAACCTCAATACCCCATCTGAATTGAAGGTAGTCTAACTGGAATCACCCACTAACACCAGTCTTGAAGCGTCACCAAGGTCTCATACTCAAACTGATGACCACGGATCCAATCAGATCATCTGTTAGCTAAGGAATGAATGTCCAAGGCTAACAACTTTTCCATAGAAGACAGGAAGAATAGACTACCCATACTCAACCCCTTCTTACTCAAGGCATCTTCTACCAAATTTGCCTTCCCCGAATTATAGAAAATAGAGAGGTCTTAGTACTTCAAAATCTCAATCCATTGATGTTGCCTGGAATTAAGGTCCCTTTGACTCGTAGTGTATTTAAGACTTGTAGACAGTGAAATTTTATTGATAAATCCATATTAAATTTTAGATTAATCCATAAATTCATAATATATTGACCAAGTCAAATTACTGGTTAATAAAGTTAGATTAATATTTAAGTCAAAATATATGACTTAAATAAAGTCCAAATCACATTTGGATCAGTCCATTAAGTTGACAAGAAGACCCAACTCATGTTCTTCAAGCCCAAGGACCAAAATTTCTTGGACAATAATTCCCCTAAAACCCTAACTCAAACCTATATAAAGAGGTCTTCATAAGACCAAAAGAATAAAGGCGAAGAAGAGAAAGAAAAAGAAGAACATACAAATAGAAATACATAAAGAATCCTTGCTCTTCAGTGGTGATATGCAAGTCTTCCACATACAAAGAAGTCTTCGCTACAAGTGTTGAGCCACAAATTTTCCATCAAATCAAGAACATCTGTGAAGAGAAGAATCAGGGGATTACATGTCTTTTTTTTAAGAGATTTTATAATGATTGTAACCTTCGCATAAATTCAATTTCAAATACTGTTGTTTGCTTGCTATTTTCCTTTCTTGTTTGCTGTATTTCATAATTGAAACTTTAGACGCATATAAATTGGCATGCCCAGTGGGACAATCTTTACCTCTCATCTATTCTATTAAAAAAAACAAAGTTCAAAAACACCGAGATGAGTTTCAAGAAGATCAACTCAAAATTTGCATCTACATCCAAATCTTGATCTGCATCCATATTTGCATATGGTCTGCATGTGCATCCGCAAAAATTGATGGATCCAAATTATGCATTACTATGGAAAACATCCTTGATGTTATTGCAGGAAGCATGAGACCTTTCACAAGGAACCAAGCCAAATTTATAGGACAACAAACCTCCCGAGTGTCGTCCTAATCTGCTATTGTCTTTGGTTAATCTTTAAAAGGTGTAAAGTCTCTGAAAAAATCCACAAAATAAGACATCACCAAAATGGTTGAGAGGGTTCTTGCCCAATTAAGCCTATCTACATCCAAAAAGACCTTCGCTTCAGTCGATAATGATGTCTTAAACACGGAATCTACCCTACACAACATGTTTGCATCTCATGTTTGGGAAAATCAATGTTATTCTCCATCACCTACGATGGTAATGCACATGATGGTGGTTGGAACTTCTACCATAGAAGAACAACTTGCAAATTTGACGAAAGAAGTTGAAGGGTATCAAAACACATCAAAGGTCAAGACGTCCAAATTACAATGTTGACAAACATGATGGAGAATATGGAGAAATAAGAATCCACCCAATTATGTGAAAATTTCCATGATACTCAGGAGAAAAGATAGTCATTCACAAAACAAGAAACAATCATCAAAAAGTTTCAAGTGTTTGTCGAAGGTCTGATTCCTGCTGGCAAATTGAAGGACTTCATCAAAGAGGCTATCAAAGATAAATCTGAGTCCACGTCCAAGTCTTCTCTCACATATGTAAAGTTGTATTCTCAAAGAATTGATAACCTTAAAATGCATGTTGGTTATCAACCTCCTAAGTTGCAGCAATTCGACGGCAATGGAAATCCGAAACAACATGTGGCACACTTTATGGAAACTTGCAATACTGCTGGAACATATAGTGATTATCTTATTTAGCAATTTGTTAGATATGTCACAGGAATTGCATTCGAGTGGTACATATATCTTGAGTCTAGTTCTATCGATAGCTAAGAGCAGATGGAGCAACAATTCCTTAAGTGTTTTTATAGCACAAGGCATGTTGTGAGCATGATAGAGATTGCAAACGCCCATCAAATAAATAATGAACAAGACATTGACTTCATAAATCGTTGGAGGAGCTGAGCCTTAACTGCAAAGATCGCCTTAGTGAAACTTCTGGGATCGAAATATGCATCCAAGGTATGCATTGGGATCTTTGTTACTTATTGCAAGCCATAAGGCCTAAAACGTTTGAAGAACTAGCAACGCGTGCTCATGATATGGAACTAAGTATGACTTCAAATGGAGATCAGGAGTTGTCCAACTTCAAAACCTACAAAGGAAATATAATTGACATTTAGGATAAGGACAAGTTTTCATCCGAAACCGAAATTGAAGAGTCTATGTAAGTTGACATGCTCATCGACGCACGAGCCTAAAATGCATGTCATGAAACTCATCAAATTCAAGCTAAATTTTCAAGCTTTAAAGCTCCTCAAATTCTAGTTAAGTTTTCAAATCAAAATACTCCTAGCTCATCAAATTCGAGTTAAGTCTTTATGGCATAAAGCTCATCAAATCCGAGCTAAATCTTCATGTCGTGACGCTCGTTCAGTTCCAGCTAAGTCTTCAAGTCACGAGGCTTCTCAAATTTGAGTAAATCTTGAAGTTTCAAAGCTCATCAAATTCGAGCAAAATCTTCAAATCAAAATGTTAATTGACGCACAAGTCAAAAAAATATATATTTCATGAAGCATATCAAATTCGAGCTAAGTTTTTAAGTCAAGAAGTTTCTCAAATTAGAGCAGAATCTTCTAGTCTCAAAGCTAATCAAATTCAAGCAAAATCTTCAAGTCAAAATACTCCTCGACACATGAGCCTAAAATGCATGTCAA
Organism: Solanum piurae; assembly: GCA_029582685.1. Classification (NCBI taxonomy): domain Eukaryota; kingdom Viridiplantae; phylum Streptophyta; class Magnoliopsida; order Solanales; family Solanaceae; genus Solanum; species Solanum piurae. The sequence continues at coordinate 22,847 of JAJOOO010002562.1, forward strand.
TTGTTGAAAACCTTGAAAGAGGTGGCTTAGACAAATAAGAAAAAAAATCAAAACTCACATGATTTGAATTGAAGTGTAAAGTAAATATATCTTATTGGTTCAAAATTGCAAGAGTTTCTACACATCAACAATCATAAGAAAGGGGTAAAAAAAGCGACGTATCATCTTGTCCAAAAAGTTTGAGTAAAAAAAATCAAACTTCAAGATGTGATTTGTCAACTCGTCTTGGATATCTTTATCAAGCTTGCATCATCTCTTCTTCAAACATCATCCCTTCAAATATTTGTATGGCTTGATGTAGTTTGAGTGAGCCTCTATAATTGATATGGGGGCATATTTTGAAGTTTGATTTAAGGAGTTGATCATGTGATAGGTAGTTTCTCTCCAGAACTAGGACAAACTGCAGCAAAATATCTTTCTCACCAAAACCAAAATTACAGAGGAAGAGGTACAAAGTGTGATTCGTTGCCAAGCTTCAACTGAAAAAAGAAGATGATTCATGTGTGGTTCATCATCAAAGTCCCGATTGTAGAAGAAGATGCACTAAGTGTGGTTCGTCGCTAAAGTCACAATCAAAGAAAAAAAAGATGCACCAATTCTGGTACATCATCAAAGTAACAACTACAAAAGAAGATGCATTATGTGTGGTTCTTCATCAAAGTCGCAGCTGCAAAAGAAGATGCACTAAATGTGGTTCCTCGTCAAAGTTCCAACTGCAAAAGAAGATGCCTCATGTGTGGTTCGTCATCAAAGATACGATTGTAGAAGAAGATGCACTAAGTGTGGTTTGTTATCAAAGCCGCAATTGCAAAATAAAATATACCAAATGTAGTTTGTCACCAAAGCCGCAGTTGCAAAAGATGATGCACGAAGTGTGGTGTATCTCAACCAAAGCCACAATCGCTTAAAAAAATTTGCACCAAATGGTTCCTCGCAAATTATGGATTACACCTCACATTTTTTTGGTCTGATATTGAGAATTTTTTCCGTCCATCATAAACCTGCAAAAAAAAGGGAATGTGATGTGTCTCACGGTGCCAATTGCACGAAGCTTCAAATCAGTATGGTGAAAATTGTGGCATATGCTCTTGCGCTCGTCATGATGAATATGGTCCTATTGGCTTAAGAGTTTTGTGTTCTATCTCTATGCAGATGATGACAAAATTGTCAATCAATAAGCGGCTCTTCAGCGAAGATGTAGAGAAGTGAACTCATGGATGTTGTCCTAAGTCAATTAGATCGCTAACTTTAAAAATATCAATTTTGGTGAATTCATAAGAACTTTGACTTCAATTTTTTGTAGAATTAAGATCTATTTTCTATCAAATCAAGTCGCTCTCCATTAGAGCTCTCCTACACCAAGATGCAAACGTTTTGGTGAGACCAACTTCAAAAATTAATTCTCGTCAATCCATGAAGACTTTTACCTTGATTTTTGGATACGTTGTAGACTATGATCTCTAGTTTATACAAAAATAAGTCACTCGTCATTTAGAATCTCCCACACCAATATAGAGATGTTTTTGTGGGACTGCATAGAGCTATAAAAAAAAAGACAGATTTGATAGCTAACTTCAAAAATCAATTTCCGTCAATTCGAAGGGTTTTGATTTTGAATTTTGTAAATGTGTAGCCCTCTGAATCTAGTTTCTAGAACATCAAACGAATCATAATTTTGATGTTTCTACAACAAGTTATAAATTTTCTAGCTTAGGCGTGCTTTGCTAGAAAAAAATTGACGAAAATTGAGTTTTGAATGCCTCAAGTTGACAATCAACCACTATAAGAGCATGAGTATTTATAGAAATTAAAAAAATACATAAAATGTGTTCTTAAAAATTATGGAAAAACCATATTTGAAACAAAATTATGGTAAATTTTCCTAGGATCAAAATTATGGTCAATTTTTATGAATATCAAATTATGGAAAATTCCATTGGAATCAATTTAAGGAAAATTTCCATTGGAATCAAATATGGAAAGTTTGAAAAGACTCCATAAATAAATATATTTAATGAATGCTTCAAGTATTGTTTTTAAAGGTTTAACAAGTTGGACACTACAACAAGGCTCGAAACAGGGGGCATTTGTAGACAGTGAAATTTTATTGATAAATCCATATTAAATTTTGGATTAATCCATAAATTCATCATATAGTGACCAAATCAAATTACTGGTTAATAATGTTGGATTAATATTTAAGTCAAGATATATGACTTAAATAAAGTCCAAATCACATTTAGGTCAGTCCATTAGGTTGACAAGACGAGCCCAACTCATGTTCTTCAAGCCCAAGAACAAAAATTACTTGGACGAAAATACCCCTAAAACCCCCTAACTCAAACCTATATAAAGAGGTCTTCATAAGACCAAAATAAGAAGGAGGAAGAAGAGGAAGAAAAAGAAGAACATACACATAGAAATACATAAAGAATCCTTGCTCTTCAATGGTGATCCTGAAGTCTTCCACAGACAAAGAAGTCTTCGCTCCAAGTGTTGAGCCACATGTTTTCCATCAAATAAAGAACATTTGTGAAGAGAAGAATCAGGGGATTACATATCTTTTTTTCCAGAGATTTTATAAAGATTGTAACCTTCGCATAAATTCAATTTCAAATACTGTAGTTTTCTTCCTATTTTCCTTTCTTGTTTGTTGTATTTCAGGATTGAAACTTTAGACTCATAAAAGACTATAATGATTAATGTAGGTCAATTGAGGAATTGGAGACTTGAAAACTTGAAGAACCATAGAACCAGTGGCGAAATCAGGATTTTCATGAAGGATGCTTATACTTTAGGACAAGTAAAAAAAATAAACCTTACTGGTCAAATTATAAAGATTGGGACATCACTTTTGTTCTCTTAAAAAATGAAACTAAAAATAATTAAACAGAACTTCTTAGTTTGGGCTTGAACCCAGTCCCTTCATAAGACTTTTAACAGCCTTAACCATTGGTCTATCCTTCTTTAGGATGTCAAGGTTGTTTAACAATTAGTATATATTCCAAAATATTGATATTTAACATATATACTCACAAAATATTTTTGATGAAGGTTGTTCATCTGACCACCCATGATAAGGTATAGCTCCGCCCCTGCCCAGAATCCCTTGTGAGTCTTGTAGAGAAAAACGTGAGAGGAATTTTGAGGATTTGGGGAATGAAAGGGAATGGATAGTTTCTTAAGATAAAATAGGATATTTTCTAGGTTAAAAAGATGTATTATAGGTATTAGATCCATAGGAAAAGACCCAAATACCCTTAAAAATAACTATTGGATGGTCATATGGTTGTGACCTACAACTCATAAGAGTTACTGTGGCCCGTCCTGGTCAACCATAGAACCAACTTCATAAACCCAAAAATTCAATCATTTCCCTCGATACATTTCTACGTCCATCATCTAGTCTGAGGTCCGTAGACACCATCCAAAGAACCAACTTCAACTTCAAAATTTCACAAGTGTGGAACCATTCTGTGAGATCTCCCTACAACACGTAGAAGCACCTATGATCTGTCAAAACCCTTCATAGAATTGAGGTCCTAAATCAATTATCTGAATCAATCTTACTGAGTTATATGGCCCGTCAAAACATTCTACAACTCATCCTTTCAAGTCGTAGGTTCAACATCAGAAACTTGAAATTCCAAAACTCAACTCAACTTTCTACGATTGCCTTTCTACGGCCCATAAGACTTCCTACGGTCTGTAGATTGGACTTGTAGTTCACTGCTTCAGCAAATTTTCTGCATTTTTCTTTTCTTTCACAACATTCTAACTTCCACGGTGTTACACAACTTCAGTTTCTTTCTTATTTTGCTGAATTTTTTAGTTCACTTTCAAGTAAATCTTGGGTGGATTGTTGTCTACGTATTTCTAGCAAACTTTGATATATGTGTGTTCTTTATTTTTGAACATTAGGTATGTCATTGCAAGAATGCTACTCATTTAATTTCCAATTCTAGTCACAATCTCATTATTGATAGTTCTAAAACTTTATTTATCCATATTTCTTTGTCCAAGTAATCTCACAATTTTCTTTTCTAGTTGTTTTTTTTCTTTTACTTGAAATTATGACATATCACCATTACCGTAAATATGATTCTTAAATGCAATTCATAATTTTTATAGATATATTTCAAGGTGAATAAGCTTCTTTTAATATAAATTGTACTTTGAACTAATTTTTATTTTTTTGGACCTTTCCTTTTTTGTATAGTAAGAGTCAAAGGGATTTCCAGATAGGTCCTTAAGTGATCTATCCCTTTTTTACTTGTTAAATTTTTTAAGTCCATTGTTTATCATTATGAAATGTTGAATTAATTAATTAGTTGTTTTTTCTTGCAAATAGATATGGATAAAAGTTGGTTGAATATTAGGAATAGAGTTTATCAAAAGTATAGATATGGAGTTGTAATACCCCAGAAACAGGTAGGCTAAACTAGAGCTTGACGTGAGGGTAGAGTCGTGAATGTACCTCCCTGTACCTAAAAATATAGAGTTTCATGTTAGAACGTCAAGGTATGACCCCCAAGGACAAACCATAGGTCCTTGAGGAAGACCTAGAAGAAACTGCCCAAAATAGTGACCTACGTGGGACCTATGCCCCATTGGTCCACCCACGCCCCGTGGGTGAGGGGTCGTAGGTCAAGGGCTCAAAAACCAGGCCCCAGTACACCCACCCACGGTTCACCAGCACACCACATGGGTCCATCCACAGACCATGGTCGTGGTGTCGTGGGTTGTTACCTGTAGACGGTTTTAAGGAGTTAGTTAGGGGTACTTTGGGGTTTTCCAGTTTTAGTTAATATTAAGTGACGTCATTTTACTCTAAATTAGACTAACTATATAATGATTTTAGATCCCTAAATTAATTCATCTTCCTCATAATTCAAAAATCCCTAATCAAAACCAATTCGTCACCAAAAACTCTCTTTAGAACTTCAAGGAAGAAGAAGAAGGAAGTTGGGGCTAGGGTTCAAGAAGCAAGTTTTTCTACTCAAATTCATTGGATTTCATAGCTAAGGTATGGTAGTCCTTCATTCATGGATGGTCTTCATACATGGAGTCCCTCCAAATTAGATTTCAAAACTAGCACTTCCCCAAAAGTTACGGTTTAACTCCAAACTCATGGATTCCTTTCAAAATCGTTTATAGTGATTGAATTACTTTGTATTATGATGGAGTTGATGTTTATTATGATTTTATGTTAAATTCCCCCAAGAATACATGAATTCCCCTAAATTCCCAATTATGATCTTGAGATGTGGGTTTGTGAATGATAGAAGGATATTATGGGATTATGCTTTTAGTAATTTCGTTATTTGAATTATGTTATTATCCATGTATAATGTAGTAATTCTAGATATGTTGGTTGAATATGATCTTTGATCCTTGAAGGACAAAGTATGATAATTATGCATGATTATGACATTTATGTATATGTTTTAAGAACACTTAGAGAGTAAAGTGATTATGATTATGATCTTGTGTGTGTTGTTGAAAGGCTATTCTCATCTACACACATATGTATGAATATGATATGATGTGAAAGGTTTTCTCACAATATGTTGATTCTAAGGTTGAAAGGCTATTCTCACCTATTGAATGTAGTAGCTACCTTATGAATTATGTTGGATTGAGTGTCAAGACATTCTTCTATAAATATGAACTTAAGTCAAGACTTAATATGTAATCCATGGGAATCAATGCCTAGCACCGAGTGGATATTGAATATGAGATGGAAGCTTTTACACTAGTTGAGTCCGGCTTTCCAAATAGATTCCTTCTACACTAGTTGAGTATGGTTCCCAAAGTATGTATCTCATGAGATGGATACCTTTTAACTTAGTTGAGTCTGGGTTTCTAGTAGCAATCTCCTTATCCCATAAATTATGTGCCCTCATAGGTATTTAGCTAGTGGATCCACCTAAGCTAAGAGTATGGTTCTACCTTAGGCAAGTAGGACAACCCCTTTTCAGTGTGGGTAGACACCGGATTCCATGTTAAGATTACATGGTCTATGTCGGTTAAGTCTTATCCCACTATGACAACAATATGAACAAGAATATGAATTATGAACTATAGTTACTCAAGAAACTCTAGTTAGCATGGGTGGGATTATGGGGTCTTATTCAGGCATTGCACAAGTATGCTTGGAGGGTACTTATGGTATGGTTTTCTTATGTTATGATGATCTATATGTTGAATATGTTTATGACTTATGCTTTTCCACTATCTTCAAAATGATGTTGTAACTTAGTAAATTTCATGCACTTAACTAAAATGTCCCTTTTAGTATGTTTTCAAGGGTTTTGATGAGACTACATGGATGCCAATCAACCGAGCCACCAGGTTTGAGAATAGGGTGGGATTCCTGGATCTAGTGACCGGTGAATCACTGATCAAAGAGTAGACTTCATCGATATACTGGCCGGTGAATCATTGATCAAAGAGCAATTAGTCACCAGGTTTAATAATTTATGGGATCTACAGATGTAGTGGCTGGTGAACCGTTTCTTATGCATGGCTATCATACGTAGTACATTTTTGTATTAACACATATTATTCCTATATTTTCCCCAAGTGTAGGGTCTGATTCTCAAAGTGGTTCTCATTTTGGCTAAAGCTTGGATTCACTCATTTCTCCTAGTTTGTTGGTGAGTCCTCAAGATTTGAGGGCGGATGTTTTCACTTAGTTCCTTGTATTCCCTTTTTGGACTATGTTGTAAGGGTTGTGACCCTATTCGATTCAAGTATTGTAATAGATGGCTAAATTGAGACAAGTCTAGACTTCCGCTTTTCTTTATGAAAAATTTGGACTTGAAATGCGTTTTTACTCTTTATTGTTTTATGCTTATGTTATGATATGCTAAGTGTCTTATATGGTGCCCTTTCGGGAATCTATGTGCCTTCTTACATCTAAGGGGTACCCTGGGTCGTGATAAACTTGGTATCAGACCACAAGGTTTAGAATGATTCTAAGATGATGTCTCATAAGTGTAACACCCCAGAAACTAGTAGGCTAAACTAGAGCTTGACGTGGGGGTTGGAATCGTAAATATAAATTCTCATACTTAAAATAAAGGGTTTATGGTTAAAACGTCAAGGTACGACTCCCCAAGGACCAACCAAAGGTCCTTGAGAAGGACCCTAGAAACTACCTAAAAGTTGCCCAAAAATAGTCCACCCACGAAGGGGGACCACGACCAGTAGATGGACCCATTCCCTGCAGTTGAGGGGTCGTGGGTCAAGACCCCAAAAACATGTTTCTAGTACCTCCACTCATGGATGACCAGAATGCCTCGTGGGTCCACACACGGCCCATGGGTGCGGTCTCGTTGGTGAGGCAGTGCGCTCCCTTAAGTCGAAGAAGAAAAAAAAAAAAAAAAAAAAGAAGAAGGAGGAG
>JAJOOO010002563.1:0-24438 GCA_029582685.1 Solanum piurae
GTTTTGATCAAAATAAAAAGGAGAAATAAGAACTATATACCCACTCTTTTTTTTATCTTAAACTTTGAAAAATTCACTTATTTTGATCTATAAAAAAAGTTATGACAATTCACTTAATATGGACTACAGAGAATTACTCTATTCCAATTTAACACACTTTTTTTAGTCGTTCAAAAAAAAAGTTACCTTTCTACAAAGAGAAAATACATCATTTTTTTTTGGTTGAAAAGGAGTTAATTTATTTATATATAATATGCGTCCATACAATTCAGGTGGCTAGAAGCATTACAATCAGCTTGAATACTAGGTAAATTAGCTACTAAGGCTATACTATCCGAAGATGGAGGAGGCATGTCAAAGGTGTGAAAATTTGCTCCCTTCTTTCCAGAATCTATAGTATTCGTGCTGAACAAAGAAGTAGTTTCCCGCTATATATTACAAAATACAGGAATACTTACTACATTATCAACTAGAGTTAAACTATTCGGTGATGAAGGTGGCACGCCATGCCTAATAAAGGTTACTCCTTCCTTGTCCGCATCGATATTCTTCATGATGAACATGGGTGGGGCTGACCATTCCACAAAATCTATTACCCCATTTAACTATAACACTTTTTCTAAAAAGACGCAAACTTTACAAAGGTCCTAACATCCCCTTATACAATTTAAAAGTGTTAAAAGTATCTCATTTTTTTACTAACCCCAAGTATAATGAAGAAAGTGCATACACGCACCAATTATTACTTACCACCTGTTAATTCTTTTTATTTTTTATTTTTATTTTCATATATGTTATTTCTTATTTTTTAAATAAATAAATTGTCTTTTCTTCTTCTTCTTCAATCGTTCGACCGCAGGTAACCCTCCTCTTCGCCGCCGCCGCCGACCATTCTCTCGCATAGCCGCCGCTCTATAACACCATCTCAACCATATGCTGAGCGGATTAAAATTGAAAGTGAAAAATAAAAAACTCTATCAAATCAATGGCTAAGCAAAATTGTAGAAGCAAAATTTCCCCTATTTTCTTCAATGATTTTTTTTTTTTTGTGTACATTGTCTTTGATTTTTCTCAAAATTAAGATGTTATCTGCAAAGATTGGAACTCTCTCTCTAATTCAGATAGGGTATTTGTGAAAATGTCCCTCGGCGATTCTCCCTCACGTCGTTCGTAATTGTTGTCAATCTCTCTAATGCTTCTCTCACCAGCCTTTTCCAATCTTCCCCTACCACCTAACTCCGCTTTCATTTCTTTCTCTTTCCAATAATCTCATCAATTTCGATATCCCTCAGCAAAACAGAAGTCAACTTTGAAAACTTAGAGCCAGTTTGGATTGACTTAAAAAAAATAGTTTTTAAGTCAAAAATAAAAAGTCAAACTGAAATGATTTTTAAATCAAAAATAAAAAGTAGGGGAGACATACTTTTGGTTTCTGACTTATTTTAAGTCATTTTTTATCTTGCCAAACACTTCATAACTTATTTTAAGTCATTTTTGACTTATTTAAGTTATTTTTTATATTTGTCAAACACTTTCAGAAGTCAAAAACTGACTTAAAAATAGGTTTGACCGACTTTTAAGCCAATCCAAACGGGCTCTTAGTCTTCTGGGTAAAAGAAAGATTTTTTTTTGTGGGTCTTTTTCTTCATTATATAACTATTAACAATATAATTAGCATATTTTCAAGTGCAAAGAATTATGTTGCTGAAATAGTAAAAGAATGAAACAGACGGAGAAATTTTCTATGGCCGCCAATTACAAGTATTGCAGCTTCATCATCAGTGTTGACAGGTCCGAATTGAAAAAATATAATAAATCAAATAGAGTAAAAAAAAAAAAATTATATTTCTAATTAAATAAATGTTGAAACAAATAAAATTAGATTTGTTTGCTTATCTCACCCGCTAGTGGCGAGTGAAATACACTCTAGGTGCCACCTAGGATCACAAGGGGTAACAAATCCATGTTGAAAAAGAATAAGGGGTACTAGAACCCTTTTGAAGTTACAGTGTTTTTAAAAAAAAAGTGTTATAGTTTAAGGGGGTAAGTAATGATGTATTTTCTCTTCTACAAATGAAAACAATGTAATTTTAAAATACTCTTTTATAGTTAATAAAATGATTTATAGTCAAGAGTGATACAAATTAACAAATTTTAAGAATATTTCTTTCAGCTTTAAGCTTTGTGTCAAGTCAAATAATTCACGATAGCAACAAAAATGTGAATGTAACTTGATTGTATGATTTCAGGCGGTGTGTCACGCTTACCAATTACTGAAGGCTGGTGGTCTTAAGGATGAGAACATCATTATATTCATGTACGATGATATTGCTAACAATACAGAAAACCCTAGACCTGGAGTCATCATCAATAACCCACATGGCCATGATGTTTACAAAGGTGTCCCAAAGGTTTGTTCTTTTTGTGTTCAATTTCTTGGAAAATTTTCAAGATTATTAGAGTGTTAGTTAGCTTATGAAGGGTTTTCTTTTTTGATAAGGCAGGATTATGTAGGTGAACATGTTACTGCTCAGAACTTTTACAATGTCATCCTTGCCAACAAAAGTGGTGTTGTTGTGGGAAGTGGTAAAGTTTTGAATAGTGGTCCAAATGACCATATCTTCATCTACTATACTGATCATGGTGGCCCTGGAATGATTAGTAAGTATCTTCCTTACATTAATTTTGTTTACTCAACTAATACACCTTCTGTCCCAATTTAAGTGTCTTACTTTCCTTTTTGGTCTGTCGAGTTTTTTTTTAATTATAGTTGGTAAATTTTTCAATTTTGATATTCCATATGCAAGTTTAATACCACAAGATTAAAAAGTCTTAAACTTCGTGACACTTAAATTGGGACGGAGGGAGTAGTTATTATCTCAGAAAGTCAGTTTGTTTGTTGAAAAGAATTGGAATCAAGAAGAAATGTGACTTCCTGATGTAATAAACTTATTATTAGTTGAGTGGCTGTGTGAGAAATGAGATCCTATTTTGAAGTTGTGAAAATGTCGCATTCTAATGAGAAAATCCAAATCCCAACTGAATATATGGATAATTGGATATTTTGTGGCTGTAGTTGTGAATGTGTATAAGTAATTCATGTTAGGAACTTGCCGCCTAATCACATGGTTAGGCAATTGGAATATTAAGCTAATTATACTCATTGCAAATTGAAGCTTGATTTGTGATTCTTTGAAACTGATTAGGATATGCATAATTGTTTTCTTGTTTTTATTATTATCAGCAATGCCAAGTGGAGAATCGATTTACGCACATAAACTATTTAAATAGTTGAAAGAGAAGCATGCTTCAGGGACGTATGACAGACTGGTAACTCGCTTGCTTTAGTTTTTTCAGGCTTTCTTTCCCTTTGCGCGAATCTTTGATCAGTGAAATTTAATATCTGTATTTTATGTTGGATGATGTTCAGGTGTTCTACCTAGAAGCCTGTGAGTCTGGAAGCATGTTTCATAGTCTTCTCCCCAAAAGATTTAAAATCTATGCCATGACTGCATCGAAACCTGATGAAGACAGTTATGGCACATACTGTGGCGAGGGTACTCCTGATTTTCCCTGCTTGGGTCAGTGTCCCCCTCGTGAGTTTAAGGGTGTTTGCTTGGGAGACTTGTACAGTGTTGCCTGGATGGAAGATAGGTATAAACAATTTTATAACCTCTGTTCTCGTAGTCCACATTGTTAGGAAGGAGTATGTCAAGTATAGATTCTTTTATTTTGTTTCTATAATACACACTTGGAAATGACGCATTATGTCAAACTAATTATTGTTTGCACCTATGAACAGTGATCGAAAAACTAACAGCTTGCATGGGCAGTATAGTTGAGTAATAGTTTATATTGTTATGGACAAATATTGCATATGCTTTAAGCAATTTGTTTGGGCAATACCTATGCTTTCTTTTATTCCATTTTAATGGAAGATTTATGATTTCATTTGTCGCTTAGGTTGCAAAAAGAACTGCAGCCATGAGCCAACATAACTCATGGTGACTATGGCTCTCATGTCACACAATACAGTGATAAAGTAGTGAGTTTTGATCCTCTTGCCGCGTATATGGGTGAGAATTTCAAAAATCACAGTCATGACTCTGTGGATGCTAGGTCATTCTCGACATCATCATCAAGGAATTACTACAACAAAAACAATTTTTAGCGGCAATAAATATTGACATTAATTAAGAGTGATAAAGTCTTTATCCGCATTAGTTAAGTGTCATTAGAACCAATGTCGCTAAAGGCTTTAGGGACATATATAAAGAGTGCTAATTGTCGCTAAAAATACATATTTAGCGGCAATTAATTCATGATCATATTTTATGTAGTGAATGTGGATCAGCGCAGTACTGAACTTTTCTATTTGTTCACCAAAGTACGTTCCTACCTCTTTTTGATGGAGAATTCATCATCCTACACATGATTTCAGTAATATTGTTTCTTAATGTTTGCAGCACCAAAATGCTCCTGAAGGCTCCGATGAGAAATATGAAGCTCGTGTGAAACTAAATAAAGTTATGTCACAGAGAAGTCAAGTGGACAACAACGTAAAACATCTAGGGGAGCTTCTTTTTGGTGTTGAAAAAGGTAATGAGGTACTACACAGCGTTCGACCTGCTGGACAGCCACTTGTTGACAACTGGGATTGCCTTGAGTCTTATGTAAGTATTTAACTTGGCAAAAAAACCAATATTTATTTGGGGTACTTCAGTTCATTTTTTTCGTATTTTTGTTCTTTTGATGAGAATATGACTGCTCTATTTGTGAATACAGGTCAAGATATTTGAGGCACATTGTGGAAGATTAACAGTGTATGGAAGGAAACATGTACGTGGCATCGCCAACATCTGCAATGCTGGGATTACGACTGATAAAATGGCTGCAATATATGTCTGCACAAACATGCATGTTCAAGTTAGTAGAGGGTACTCTTGGCAGTAGGCAGTATATTTTTCCAGTTTGTATTATTGCTGCAAAATTTTCTTATAATTGATAGCTACATTCAGAAAATGCTGCTTAGAAGCAGATCTTTGCCCAGTATGTCTATACTAAAGCTTTACTTTCTCATTATCAATGCATTTTGACCTTTTTATGCATTTGCCGAGTCTTATTCAGTTTCATCCTTGCTCGATTTTGTCTGTTTTTTTGGGGGAAAATAATGAAGCTTTAAGCAACTACTACATGCATAAGTACATCCCACCAACTCATTAATCAGGCGGCGTGTAGAATTTCTCTGGGTTATCGTACATAATGCTAGTGAAGAGTGGTAAGTTAAGAGAGTCGTATACAATCATAATTTTGTTGGTGTATTTGGTACGAAGGAAATATTTCCCTAAAAAGATGAAAAAACATATCATATCCCGAATAAAGACAAAGATTTACATTCTTATATTTGTCATTGACCTAAATATAAATATTATGGAGTATATAATATTTCATTCAAAATAAAAAACTATCAATTCATAGAATTAATTTATATATACAAACAGTGAAATATATTATTTTTTATTACATTCGCGCATAGTTTTATTAGTTAAAATTAAGTAATATTGGTGCAATTAATTTTAGGGAATCTTAGTAGCTTAGTTATTTGACTGTATGAACTCCAAATTTCGAAGCTGAATTATCATTTTGCCCATATATACAAAATCAAAATCTAATTAAACAGTAATTTAATAGTCATATTTTATTTATGTAAATGTTGAATTAGAAATCCAACACTTCAATTTCTCAATTATGTCCATTAGTTATTATTAATTAATGTAAATGTTATTCACCTATAAAAAAATCTTTTCTTTCTTACTCCAAAAAGTTTGAAGAAATTGAAGAGTTGCAATGAACTCAACTCAAATTATAGACCAACTTAATTTTGATAGTGAAAAGTTTATATGATCAGATCATACTCCAATATGAACACATAAAAATGTAAGAAATACTCCATAAATTCTATGAATTATTCGATAATGTAATTGTCTTTTCCACCATGTTTAGTTAGCTCCTACAAGACTATTTATTTTTTTCTTCAATTTTTGTCATTTTCTCTTATTTTGTTTTAAATAAATTAGCTAAATATATCCTTGAAGCTTTTGGATATCTAGTCATTCACTATACTCTTAAAACTGTCATACTAAATTTTGTAAGTATGTATATCGCACTCCTTGAGTCTCTTCAGCTACCCCATATTTGTTGCATTATTTCGAACAATATCTATACTACCTTAAAAGTATGAGCAAGCTAGCTATCTAAATTAAATTTTAAATTATTATAATCCCCCCAACTTAAAACATAAAATTTACTATATCTTTTATATTATATATTGTATTATATCTATTTATTTATACTATATTATATTAAAAGCAGACACCATTTCACATTGAAGGATTGTGACATTTCCAAAGAGTTATAATTTTTTCGATTAGTTGTGACATTTTTGAAGTGTTGTGACTTTTCTAAAGGGTTGTGACTTTTCCGAAGAGTTGTGACTTTTCCGTAGGATTCTGACTCTTCCAAGGAGCTATGACTTTTCAGATGAGTCGTGACCTTTTTGAAGGGTTATGAATTTTCTAAAGAATTTTGATTTTTTTTATAAGGCACAATAAACATTTTTCATACACTACCCTTTGTTGGCTATAATTGTTTTTTAATTAAAGAGGGCTTAACGTCCCATTGGAAAAATTGTATGAAATAGCAAACTATTAATTCAAAATAAATGTTATAGCCATAGTTTATTTTATTTGTAATTCGCAGTAAACATCTCATTTTTTTTATGCCATCTGATTCGGTATACAATTAGCCATTTTATACATTTCGGTATAAAATGCGTTTGTGTTTGTATAAAGCTAGAGAAAAATGTATATACAAATACATATATATTTTTCATATACACTTATAATTATACAAATGCAGGTCTTATTATACAAATTACAATGTATAAATGAATTTATATAAAACTGAACAATTTATATAAAATTGGATGTATCTAGCGAATTATACAAATCAAAAGCTTCATAGCAAACATAAAATTTGTTATGGAGCGCAATTATGCAAATTATAGCTATAACATATAAATATTATTTTTATGTTTGCTATATGTGAAAGTTGTTTATTACAACGGCCCAATATCCAAAAGAAAATAACACAAGTAGAAATATAAAACAAAAGAAAAGGAAAAAAAGACACAACAAGAAAATATCTTGAAATGTGAAACCTTTGTTGGCTATAAAAAGAGGGGCTTCCACACATTTTTAAACTACAATTTTTTAAAGTTTTTTATTCTTCTTCTTATTCTTAAAACACCTAATTTAGTATATCTTCTACATTTTATATTATATTATATTTATTTATATTATATTATATTAAAAGAAGGCCATTTCACATTGAATGCTTATGATTTTTTCAAAGAGGTTGTGACTTTTTCGATGAGTTGTGGCATTTCCAAAGGGTTGTGACGTTTATGACAAGACACAATAAGCACATGCTCAAATTACCCTTTGTTAACTTTAAATGGAGGAATTTTCTCACTTTTTTAAACTATAATTTTTTTTATGTTTTCTATTCTTCTCTTCTTAAAACCTCAAGTGTGATTTACATAAATTGAGAATCTCAAAGTTCAATGAAATATGAATACTCTCTAGCATCAATATTAAATTAATATAATACTAAAAGTAAAAACATCCAATTTAGTATATCTTCTAAATTTCATATCAATATTTATTTATATGATATTATATTAAAAGTAAGAGCTCAAATAATACAATAATAACCAAATAATGCACTATAAGGTAGGGAGAAGAAAGTATATTTAAGAGGTGTAACTAAGAGATTTTAAGAGTGATTTTTTTTATTTTTACATATTACAATTAATTTTAAAATGAGAAAAAAAATTAAAAAAATGGAAAAAGATAAATTTAATTGGTGGAGGCATTAGAGAAGTGTCAGATCACCTTATTTATATCTAGCTTATATTTTTAATAGTTATAGGTGTTTTTCGGATGTTGATTTGACAACTTTCAGTAGTAATCAAAAGAAAGTTTACATCCCCTATTCATAAGAACTTATATTTTATCATTTCATTTATAATTGTTTATTAAATTTTTTAATCCAATAATATTGACATTATTTTTTAAAATGTAGCTAGGTAAAGCTGTTAATGCTAAAAACTTTTACAATGTCATCCTTGCAAATAAAAGTGGTATTGTTGGGGGAAGTGGTAAAATTTTGAAGAGTGGTACCAAATGACCATATCTTCATCTACTATACTGATCATGGTGGCCCTGGACATGTTTGTAAGTATCTTCCTCACATATGGTCAATCAATTAATATACCTTACCTTCCGTCGTGTTTTTTTTTATGTCTAGTAAGTTTTTTAATTCCAATATTTCATATGCTCCACAAAAATATCATTTTGTTTGTTGAAAAAAGTTGGAATCAAGAAGAAATGTGACTTTCTGACATAATAAGACCCCATTTTGAAGATGTGACAATGTCGCATTCCAATGAGAAATTCCAAATGTCAATTGAATATTATACACTTGGTTATAGCATATATTGATAAGCGGATATTCTGTGGGTGTAGTTGTGAATGTGTATAAGTAATTCATGTTAGGAACTTGCCGCCAGATGACATGATTAGGATACGCATAATTGTTTTCGTGTTTTTATTGTTATCAGCAATGCCAGGTAGAAAATTGGTTTATGCACATGAACTAGTTAACGTGTTGAAAAAGAAGCATGCTTCAGGGCGTATGACAGACTGGTAACTCTCTTGCTTTAGTTTTTCCTTTGCGCAAATGCTTGATCAGTGAAATTTATGTTGGATTACGTTCAGGTGTTTTACCTAGATGCGTGTGATTCTGGAAGCATGTTTGATGGTTTTCTCCCCAAAGGACTTGATATCTATGTCATGACTTCATCAAAACCTCGTGAAAACAGCTGGGCGACATATTGTGGGTCGGTACTCCTGAACATCCCTGCTGAGATCAGTGTCCCCCTACTGAATTTCGGGGTGTGTGCTTGGGAGACTTGTACAGTATTTCCTGGATGGAAGATAGGTATAAACAATTTTTATGACCTTTATTCTCATAGTCTACATTGTTAGGAAGGAGTATGCCAAGTGTAGATTATAATTATTGTTTGCACCTATGAACAGTGATCGAAAAACTAACAGCTTGCATGGGCAGTATAATCGAGTAAGAGTTTATATTGTTATGGACAAATATTGTAATTTGTTTGGGCAATACCTATGCTTTCTTTTATTCCATTTTAATAGAAGATTTATGATTTCATTTTGTCACTCAGGTTGCAAACAGAGCTGCAGCCATCATAGCATATGGTGGCTATGGTTCCCATGTCAAAGAATACGGTGATATAGTGGTGAGTTTTGATTCTCTTGCCACGTATATGGGTGAAACTTCCAAAAATCACAGTCATGACTCTGTGGATGCCATGTCATTCTTGAAATCATCGTCAAGGAATGTGGATCAGCGCAGTGCTGAACTTTTCTATTTGTTCACCAAAGTATGTTTTCTACCTAGAGAATTCATCTTCCTACACATGATTTCAGTAATGTTCTTTCTTAATGTTTGTAGCACCAAAATTCTCCTGATGGCTCCGATGAGAAATATAAAGCTCATGTGAAAGTAAATGAAGTTATGTAACAGAGAAGTCAAGTGGACAACAATGTAAAACATCTAGGGGAGCTTCTTTTTGGTGTTGAAAAAGGTAATGAGGTACTTAACAGTGTTCGATCTGCTGGACAACCACTTGTTGACAACTGGGATTACCTCAAGTCCTATGTAAGTAGTTAACTTTGCCAAAAAAACAATGTTTTCTGTGGTATTTCAGTTCAATTTTCGCGTTTTGTTCTTTTGATAAGAATATGACTACTCAATTCCTGATAATAGGTGAAGATATTTGAGGCACAATGTGGAAGATTAACAGCTTATGGAAGGAAACATGTAGGTGGTATCGCCAACATCCGCAATGCTGGGATTACGAGTGAGAAGATGGCTGCTATGTCTGCTCAAGCATGTTCAAGTTAGTAGAGGGTACTCTTGGCAGTTGGAAAATGCTATGTTTTGCCAGTATGTGTCATGGCTGCAAATTTTTCTCTTTTAGTTAATAGCTGCATTCAGAAAAAGGCTGCTCTTTCCCTGGTTTTCATGTATTAAAGCTTTATTTTCTTAATAATAATGCCTTTTTTTCAACTTTTTTATGCATTTACCAAGTCTTGTTCAGTTCGATTTTGTCTGGTTTTTTTGGTTGGAAATGATGAAGCTTTTAGCAGCTACTACATGCATAAGTAGATCCCACCAACTCATTAAGCATGTAGAACTTCTCATACACAATTTAAGCCCTTCTTATTTGAACAATTTTGAATATGATTTGCGTTCTCACCACTCCAAAGATTCTATAGGCAAAATGAAGAGAAGTATGGGGAAGAATTGGATAAAAATATAGATGAAAGAAAGTTTATTCAGGTAGAACTTTTGCATAGTAAAGAGTTATTTACAATGATCACCAACTATAACAATATTTACAATAAGAAATGTTCATCTAGTACATTTCCACTCAATATTGATGCTTCTAAGCTGTATTTACAAGGAAGCAATTACGCTAGCGAACTATTTTACAATCACCATATCAATCTTCATATTGATAATTACGAATAATTTTGCTAGCATCTAGGCGTGCATATTTCGCACTACATGCCAATCATGCACTAAAACCCCTCTGGAGGGAACTCCAAGTATTGGATGGAACACTGGGACAAGCTTGTGCTGATGCCTCCACCATCTGCTCCATCTTAATTCCAGCGTTGCATATGTTAGCAACAGAGCGCATATGTTTCATTCCATACTGAGATAACGATCCACAATGTGTTTCAAATGTTCTTACCTGTACAACACATGAATTGCCGATGAATAGAAGCCATGAAACCATTCAAACTAAACAATATATCCAATACCAATGATCTGTGCCTCATACCCCATACAAGCTAGCTATACAAGAATAAATTTGTTTCCTACCCACAAGAAAATTCAAAAGATATTGAAGAAAACGGGGTTGGTGTACTTACATAGGATTTAAGGCAGTCCCAATCGTCAACAAGAGGCTGACCAGCAGGGCGGACACTAGTCAGCACCTCTGGACCTTTTTTAATTCCAAACAGAAGCTTACCGACAAGGGCTATGCTGTTGTCTAAGTGCATTCTATGTGATATTGCTTCATTTAACTGTTTCTGAGCCTCAGTTTTCCTAACAGAGCCTTCAGGAGCCTTGTGGAACTGCCAGTTTAGACAAACAGAACAATTAAGTCAGAAAGATATCACATGGTGAAGAACATCAGATACAAAATCTCACTCAATATACATCCCTCAAATTCAGTTATCAACTAATTTACTCATTGGCACCTAATGGTGCAAACGTATATTACTTTCATTCGTCCTTGGGATACTAACTTGTTTCCCAAATGTGCTTCAAAAATCAAAACCTTTATTTCCTTCCGTTTTATATGTTTAGGTAAATTACTTGTTTCTTCCTTGGGATACTAACTTGTATCATAAAAACACATATAAACTTGGAGCATACCTTGTACCAGAAATGCACAAGATCTGCATCACGCTGGTTGACAGCCTTTGATACTCGCATGGAATTGTCATCCATAAAAGTAGAATTATCATTTGCAGGATCGGTACCCATATATAAGAATAGAGCATCCTTGCTGAGATGTACATCACCATATTGCATGACATGCGAACCATAGGCAGGATTCCCACTGGCAGTTCTCTCTTTGACCTACATAACCAGGCATTAGAGCTGATGCCGTCCACAATTCTCAAATGGCATCATAAAAAAGAAATGCATTTCAGAAATAACGCCCATTGATTATTTGCAGTAGTAGCTAAATAAATATAAAATGGAATCTACTTCCTCCCTTTACCCTTTCTCCCACTTTGCACAACTGAGAGATATTGGCTTCACTTTCTAAGTTCTTTTTCCTACTATTACTTTTTACTTTTCTACTGAGTCGTCAATTCTATAATAGATTATCCCAATTCTTCATGTCCATAAGCTCTTACCAGGTGATATTGCTGCCTCAATGTTTCAGTCCGCAGGTTGTGTCTTTCACTGCTCAGATACAAAGAACAGAGTCAACAAAAAATTATGCTGCTGAAATAATAAAATAATTTCATAAGCAGATTTATACTAATGATAACTATACAAAACCACATGTACCTGTCCTCCATCCAGGAAATACTATACAAGTCTCCCAGGCAGGTGCCATATTCAATAGGAGGACTAGGGTACTCCCCTGGGCAATAGGTTCCCCAGCTGCTCTCATCAGCATTTGATGCTGTTGTAGCATAGATGTTTAAACCTTCGGGAAGAAGACCCTCAAACATACTTCCAGACTCACAAGCTTCAAGGTAAAATACCTGTAAACAGACAACAAGAAATAAGTCACAGAATGGAAAAGTACTCAAACAACTTATAGCAGCACAAGTCTGCAGGAAATATTAAAGCTCAGCTCACCAATCTTTTATATGTTCCGGACGCATGCTTCTTCTTCAGAGCATCAATCAGATCATTTGCATAGAGGTAAGGATCAGTAGGCATCCCTAGAAAACATAACACTGTGATTAGTATATGAAATGAAGGAACTATACAATATTCTTCATGCAATTTAAAAAGACATGTCTATGATAAAATCAAGAAACTACTAATTGCCCTATTGACACAATTAGTAAAAGTCGAGTGCCCTTTTTTTTCAATACCAATAGGAGTTTCCCAAACATTTACTGTGGAAACAAATTTTTGAAGAACTGTTGCATATTCAATAGATAATAGTTAGATGCATAACCAATTTACGTCTTGTTTGTCTAAAAGAACAAGAACCAGTAGACATCATTTGTCTAGCACTATAAAAACAGCATTTCTAGATATGGGCTTAGAGGAAACATGATCAGGAAAGGATCAAAGATTTTCATGAAACAAATCAGTATTAAGAAGTACAAAGAAGCTACTCACCAAGCACTCCAGCACCTCCATGATCACTATAAAAGATGAAGATATGATCATTTGGACCACTATCTACCACTTTTCCACTGCCTCCGGTAAGTGCAGTTTTGTTCCCAAGGAGAGCAGCAAGAAAGTTGTTAACAGTAACATCATCCCCCGTGTAATCCTGCCTCAAGAGACAATATCAGAAACAGTTATTACTAGGTAGATGTAAAATTTATGGAAATAAACTTACCTTAGGTACTCCTTTGTAAACATCCTCACCATGAGGGCTATTAATGATAATTCCTTGCCTTGGGTTCTCTTCATTGTTTGCAATGTCATCGTACATGAACACGACAATGTTCTCATCTTTGAGACCACCCTTCTTCAACAGTTGATATGCGTGGCATATATCAGCCTGAGTCAAGGATAGCAGGACATATTATCAATCTATAAGTAACCATGTGGATTCCCATAATCAAGAGAAGTTTTTTATTTTCTAGACAATCTCGAATTCAATTTATCAAAACAACGAAAAGGAATGGTCCATACATATGTAACCAACTAGTTAGAATTAACACTTAATTGTTCTTGATATGTTAACATTATGTCCAGTATTTGCAGGAGTACTTTAGTACGGTTAGATATTAGTATGTCCACGCACGTCTAACATATATATTAGCAAGGTCATACAAGTAAAAGACCTTGCTACTCAGAAACAAGAAAAGGACCCCTAAATTACACCACAGAATAGTATTACATCAACTAACACCAGTGGAGGGATACCCCACACCAGCTTTCTTGAAACTGGTCCTTACTAAAATGAGTATATCATATCGAGACAAATATACTAATGGATAATATACACTGTCATGGTTAGCCCCACAATTAACACCCCTCATTAAAATGTTATAATTAAGCCAAATAAGGAAAAGGTTACACAACAGCAAAGTGATCCATTGATGATAAATTAAGATTTAACAAGTTTGGCTCTTATGCCTGTCATCAATAGTGGCCTAGCTCTTACCATATCCAAACTAATATTCGGATGACACACGTTAAAGCTCTATCAAGTACCATACAGTTAAGTCTCAATATTTATACCCTCCAAAGTTCAGAAACAACAAATTTTTACTCTAGTGTAATTTTTCGAAAGGGATTCAATTAAACTCCTTCACAAAAGATATTCAAGTCCCTCTTGCGTTATGATAAACTTTTCTTGATAGGTTTGACAAATCCATGTCAAACAGGGTTGTCCTTCCTTAAATAGAGGTCTGATCAGAGCTGACTTAATAAGATTGGGGGCCTAAAGCGAAACCTTAAAAAAGGGCCCTAATATTTTTATTTTAAAAAAAAATCATCATATATACTTTTATTTAAAATCTAGTCTTCTAGCTTTTTTAAGGTGAAGTCATTAATTATTGATTTATAATCGATTTGTTTAGTAATTCATTTTCAATTGAGCTAATCTATTCATTCTCTCTTGATACATTGTTAATCTTAGATAAAATTTTATGAATTTTTGTTTCGAAAAACATCTTTCAACTGAAGCAATGCTTACAGAAATTGTTGACATTATTCTATAAGCAATATAAGCATTATGAAAAGAATCAAGTCTTTTTATTTGATTGAGTATTTTCATTAGATCATTATCTTTTACTTGTATTATTTCTCTAAACACTGTTCAAAACGAGAATATATATATACTTATGAACTAAGAATATCAACACTAGTAAGTTTTCATGAAAACAAATATAAAATAAAGTTAGAATAACAAAACCTGGCGCAAATTTGACAAGTTAATATAACAATATCGAAATAGTGTTGTGTTTCTTCAATGTAATGATTACTTGTTGCACTTTTTGAGATTTTGAAGAGACACTCAAAAGCAAATTCTATTATTTTGAACGGGGTAAGCAACATTAAATCAAAACATTTAGGTAGGAGAGAGTTCAATATTGAGAATAAAAATAATAAAATAAAAAATAAAAAAAGATGAATATAAGGTAAATAATATAAGCCCAAATTCATAGGAGATAAATAAGGAAGCATAATATCTGGCATGCATAAGGAAATTATTCTCAATTCCCTTAGAAAAGTGGGAAAATTAATGGCATATTTTTTTTACTTCTTACACATTTTTTTAAATTTAAAAGTCCATATAATTTTTTAAATAATATTTAAAAGTATTTTTTTTATAAAAAAAAAAACCCAAAAAATATGAAATCTCAAGCGATGACTTTAATGGCCTAGTAATTAAGACGACCTGGTTCGAGACGCTATATCAAAAAATCCTTTTCAGCCCTCCAAAATAGTCAAAGTTTCAACTTTTTTTTCATGGAAAAACATATCAAATGACAAGATAGGGTGACATGTTGCGTGCACCTCAGCTTATCTATTACTGTAGTATAATATATATTACTATATTATAATATAGTCTATTATTAGCTCACAAAAGCATATACTACACCTTTTGCTAAAAAAGTCCATGGAAGCCATAATAAACTATACTGTAGCTCCGTCCCCACTAATTTGACACTTGAACCACTCACCATAAGGTAAACAAAACATTAAACATATATTCAATCAATTTATATAATCCTCCATCAACCGTCACAAACAAAAAAAGCTTCAAAAGTAAAATATTTAAAGTAAAAAAAAATAGCAAATAAATTGTATAATCACCTGGTGACGGTAATTCCAGTAACCGTTTGATCCGGCAAGCAAAATAGCCCATCTAGTACCGAAGGAGTCGCTCTCATCAGTATCGAAGAATCTAGAACCTTCCGACGGAAGTTTCAAAAAATTACGGCTCTCCGAAACGGAGACATTTAACGAGAGCGCAATCAGAAACAAAACTACGGCGACGGAACGATTCATTATCCGAGCTCCGATAACACAATTAAATTAAAAATAGAAATAAAGGGAAAGAGTGTTTTATTATAGAAAAGGTTCCGTAATGAATATGTACATTTATAGAGAAGAAAAGAATATTCATGTGAGGTACGTGGACGGCTAAGATTCAATTTCACTTTTATTGATGAGACGATTGTGTAGTTGATGAGTCCCATTAAGTGGACCAATGTTATTTTATCTTCTTTTTTTTTTTTAAAAATGAAGCTTCTTACGTAGCTGCTGATACAGCCTCTCCTTTGTTATTTCTCTTTTCATTAATTTCCTTAAGTTTGTTTCATTGTTAGAATCTGGACGGTTTTGGGGATATAGGTTTTTTGTTTTTTTTCGTGATTTGAATTTATAATTTTAAAATTAGAAATGAAAGTATTATCTTTTTTGCACTATAGCGGTTAGGCCATTTTAGATAAAGTTAACTAAGTTGTGGAAATTATTAAAATTGTTTTAATGTTTTTTATATTATTTTAACAAATATGCAAAAGTTCATTGTAATAATATAATATATTATCACAAAGTTATTTTATTTTTTAAAATATTTGTTGATAGAAGTTTAGATTAATAAAAAATAAAATTGAACATGAGTAATAGCGTACTACTTTTTTATAAATTTAGCATAGTTAATATCATTAGTAACTATAGTATTATGTTCATGTTATGTGAATATTTCATACTCCTTTGGAGTTATCACAAAAAAAAGGTAGAATAAAATGGTGGGTTATTTTACAAAAGTGATATGTGTTAAAAACACATTTAAACTATTCCATTCTTTTTAGTTTCATACTTGAATTGTTTAAAGTGTGAATTTCATACCTAAATTATCACTTATTAGTTTGAAATACTCAATAAGGGGGATAATTTAGGCGTGTTTTTTTACACTTATCTCTTTATAAAATATAAACTTGTGAGTCAAATTTTTTATTTAAAAATTGTAGAATCGTGATATAAAATTTACAAATTATGTCTTTTGAAGAATTTGAGATTTTATCTCATAATTTAGAATTATGAGATAAAATTACTATGATTTTAAATCACGAGATGGAATCGTTTATAAGGACATTGGCTCCCTTTATTTATTTATTTATATTGCGGTTAAGTGTAGTCACCCAATTTCGTAGGAGCAGATAAAATATAAGAAACTTCTGCAAAGAGACATATACGTCATTTTCATACTTTTATTATTGTAGTAGGAGTATCAATTATACGAACTTTGATAATAATAATAATAATAATAAATTCAAGAATCTTTACAAATAGTATAAATTCAAGAATCTTTACAAATAGTATAAATTTGTCTTTTGTGCAATCCTCATCCAATACTACCTCCTTCCTCGAGAAAAAAAGAAGAGGATTAATATTTAATATAGCATTTTTTTTCCAATATGAAATTGCCGATTAAAAATTAGGAAATTTTGAAAAAATATCTGTATTATTTTAGTTATCTTTTCGCTTTTGTATGAAAAGGGGAAAATTGGTTAGTCGCACTTTTATTTAAATCTTTAAGTTCCTCGAGAAAAAAAGAAAGAAGAGAATTAATATTTAATATAGCATTTCTGATTCCTTTCGTCACAAGAATTAATCTATAAAATTACTTCAAAGGCTAATAATAGATGTGAGCTAAAATTGAAAAAAACAAATATATTTATATATTGTTAAAACTCATCTGTCATAAAAACAGACTAACAAAGAAATAGAAGAAATCTTAGTAACTTAGTTAATTGATTGTCTGATCTATCATTTTTATTTTGTTCGTAAGGTTCGGTTCATATTTTTTTAATTTCTCTCATATGTTTTTCCTTTTGTATAAATTTTAAGAATCACATAGTTTTAATATGAAATTACAATATATTCCTATTTAGTTTGTAATTATATTAATCCCTGAAAAGGTAAAACAAACCAGATACATAATATGTAGCTCGGATACATCATAAAATAAACCGAATACATAATATGTAGCTTAGATACATTAAAAACTAGCTTGGATACATTATAAAATAACTTAGAATTAGGAGAGAAATAAGGAATTTTAGAGGTTTTTAGAAATAGAAGGGAATATTAGAAATAAGAGAAACATAAGACATATATTTCAGTAATTTTAAGTTTCCTTTTTCTATTCCTATAAAATAATTTTGAAAAAATTAAAGATAATAAAGATATGGAGAAATTAAGACCTCATTTGTTTGCACTTAATAAAGGTCTAAATCTTAATCATTCAGATTCAGCCCATTAAGTGTGTTTGGTTTTTAGGTCTGAATCTTAATCATTCAGATTCAGCTCATTAAGTCCATTTGTTTCTTTTTTAAAAAAGTCTCTGAATGGATATGAAAAGATTTGAACGAATTAGGCGTTGATATTTTTCGACTAGTATCTATCATACTTATTGAACTTTTTGATATTAAATTATGCCTATGATTTTTTTTTGTGATATATTTTCTTATAAAAAGATGTTTATGTTAAATTCTAAAAAGTAATCATGCTACAATAATTTTTATATCGATATACAATTTTTATTTGCACATCATATAATTTTTTTAATCAAATATAAACATTTAAATATTATTTTTTATTAAAAAGTAATATATGCTTTTAATTGAAATGAAAATTTTATAATATTTTATTGATATAATGTTTAATTTTATATGCATATTCAGATATTGAAAACAAACAATCTTAATTATTGATTTTAATGCATATCTTAATATACATATTTAGACGTCTTAATTTTAATATAGGTATAATATAATATCAAAAAGTTCAATAAGTATAATAGATACTAGTCGAATAATATCAACGCCTAATTCGTTCAAATTTTTTCAGATCCATTCAGAGGGGGATAATAAACTTTGAATGTCATTTATGTAAGAAAATTTATCAATGTTAGCCATTATTTAAATCAATTCACCAAAGTAATAAGTTTTTTTATATATATAAAACTAGAGTGAACATATTTGACAGTAATGTTTTATCTATTATTTTTATTCCAAGAAAATCTATGGCAAAAAAAATAAATATCTGACGGAGTACACATACTTAAAATTTTACTATTAAGTACGTGTTATTAATTCAATACTCAGAAACACGTTTTAAAGCTCAAACGTTGCTGACAATAACATTACTGAGTAGTAAGTATTAAAACATATTATCCTTGATTTTTTCTTGTTTTTCTTTTTTTGATTTCAAATTAGATTTGAAATATTGGGATTTGAATAAAAATAATAATTCATTTGCGGTTTTCTTTTTATATGACTTTGTTATATAAAACTCGTCTAATGGTTGATGTTTTAGCAAGATTAACTAATTCAGAGTAAATGTCATTGGTTTAAGGTCAACACTTTTAATTCAAAAGAATAAACGTGAAGCGTATCTAATTTGATTGAGAAACATTAAATGTATTATGAGTTTGATAAACTAGTTAGTATACTAGCACTACAAGGTTAAATTCCGTATTGACTCGAAATAAGTTATATAATCTTGGTGAACACAATTCTGATTTCTCTCCTTATAAATTTTCCATTTCAAATCATTATTGTTGAGGTTACAAGTTACTAGATGATACGAAGAATCATTCAAATTCCTCCAAATTTTCCTTTCTTTGAAAATAAGTAACTAATAGTAAATAATTACATACAACTTAGTTTTCACTTTATCCCTGTGATGTTTGATTCCGATCCAACCTTGTTTGATTCTATATTTTGACAACAATTATATTATACTTCTTTATTAAAGGTGTACATTGTATATGCTTAGTCCTTAATGATGACTTAATATATAAAAAATAATTAAATTCATGTAATGGTTGATGGTTGCTTAGCTTGTTTTTGAGAAAAAGACCAGTCTTGTAACATACTTACAAAGTCGATAAATATTCAAGTGGGGATAAGATTGTCAAAATTAAGTGGCAGATTGCAACAAGAAATTAAAGATAATATTGTTGTACTTGTCATATATTTGAAGAAGGCAATTGGGTTGCAACTTGATTTTCCTTTGGTAAGATAATGACTGAAAACTGTTCCACAGATACCAAATTAAAAGAATCTAAAAATGTCATGTTATATGTGCTTTCGTGTTAGAATCAACTTTGTGGGTATTATTATTATATATATATAGATGTCCATTGGAATCTTCAGGTGACTAGTACCATCTTGATTAGCTCGGTTAATTAGGAACAAGTTATTTCATTATGTTATAAGGTAACTTATTTCATTCAAACACAAAATAAAATAATCTTACATTTTATTTCTTAAATTATTATATCTTATACCTTATCCCAAACCACTCACTAATTTAATTTATGTGAAGGAATTATTGCTTAGATGGCCTTCAGTAGTTCAGTTTTGTTGCAAAATTAAAGTAATATAATTAATGATCCTAAGGGATAAGGCTACAGTACAGAGAATATGTGGCTCTCTCTGTATGTATTTATATTCAATTATTCATCATAAAAACACCTCTCATATACGTATGGTGTTTTGCAAAAGCTTGTTTCAATTTATGCAAATTAAATTTTGTAATTCTTCACTTTTATTTTATTTTATTTATAGAGATAGAGAAAAAGATTGGTGTAAAAATTAAAACTCCGGCGACGGAACGATTCATTATCCGAGCTCCGATAATACAATTAAAAATAAAAAATAGAAATAAAAGAAGAGTATTTTATTATAGAAAAGGTTCCGTAATGAATATGTACATTTATTTATTTATTCCGTAATTGAATTAAGTGGGCCAATGTTATTTTATTTATTTTTTAAAATTTTGAAGCTTCTAAAGTAGCTGCTGATACAGCATCAGAAAAGGGTCAAATATGTCCTAAACTATTCGAAAGGTCTAGATATATCCCGTTTAAAGTTTGGCTCACTCGTGCCCTCGCCGTCCAACTTTTGGTCTAGATATGTCCTTATGGGAGTTAGTTGGCCAACTGGAAATATCCAACTCATTTTACATTTCTTTAAATGCCAAATGAAATTGTCACGTCATTTTTACATTACCACGTGACATTTATATTAAAGAGAAAAGACTCAAATATATCCCTAAACTATTCGAAAAGGTCTAGATATACACCCCCCCCCCTTTTAAATAAACTACCCGACCCGTTTTCAACAATTTTTTTTAAATTTTTATTTTTTTCGGTAAATCCCGAAAATGAGTAATTGACTAATAGAAAATAGAAAAAATATGAAAAAAATATATAAAATTAACGCCAAAAATTCACAAATAAATATAGTAACCTTAAATTCAACAATTTCAACAATTTTTAAATTTTTTATTTTTTTCGATAAATTCCGAAAATGAGTAATTGATTAATAAAAAATATGAAAAATATAACCTAAAAATTCAGCATAAAGTCATTTTCATATTTTTCATATTTTTTATTAATCAATTACTCATTTTCAGGATTTATCGAAAAAAATTAAAAATTAAAAAAATTATTGAAATTGTTAAAGTTACTATATTTATTTGTGAATATTTGGCGTTAATTTTTTTTTATTTTTTTCATATTTTTCCTATTTTTTATTAGTCAATTACTCATTTTTGGGATTTATCGAAAAAAATAAAAATTAAAAAAAAACTGTTGAAAACGGGTCGAGTAGTTTATTTAAAAGGGGGGTATATCTAGACCTTTTCGAATAGTTTAGGGGTATATTTGATTCTTTTCCCTTTAATATAAATATCACGTGACAATTCCATTTGGCATTAAAAGAAATGTAAAATGAGTTGGATATTTTCAGCTGACCAACTAACGCTCATAAGGGCCTATCTAGACCAAAAGTTGGACGGCAAGAGCACAAGTGAGCCAAACTTTAAACGAAGGTATATCTAAACCTTTTCAAATAGTTTAGGAGCATATTTGACCCTTTTCCCTTTCTCTTTTCATTACTACTTCTTAATTTCCTAGTGTCTTTTTCATTGTTAGAATCTGGACGGTTTTGGGGATATAGGTTTTTTTGTTTTTTTCTTGCTTTTTGCACAATGGCGGTTAGGCCGTATTAGATAAAGTTGAATAAGTTGTGAAAATTATTAAAACTGTTTTTTTATACAATCTTAACAAAGATGCAAAAGTTCATTGCAATAATATAATATATCATCACAAAGTCATTTTAAAAAATATATATATTTGTTGATTGAAGTTTAGATTAATAAAAAATAAAATTGAATATGAGTAGTAGCGTACTATTTTTTAATAAATTGAGCATGATTAATATCATTAATAACTATATTATCATGTTCATATTATGTGAATAGTTCATCACTCTTTTAAAGTTATCGCAAAAAAATAGATAGAATAAAATTGTCGGTTATTTTACAAAATATAAATTTGTGAGTCAAATTTTGTATTCAAAAATTGTAGAATCATGTTATGAAATTTATAAATCAGACTTTTTGAGAAATTTGAGATTTTATGTCATAATTTGAAATTATGAAATAAAATTACATATACATGATTTCAAATTATGAGATGAAATCATTTATAAGGACATTAGCTCCCTTCATTTATTTATTTATTTATTTATGTTCAGGAGCGGAGCTACAACCCGTGAAGGGTGGTCAGTTCGTCGGAAAATTAGATCGTCTGCATAGGCAATATACCGTGTGTTATTTCGTTATATAAATGCATACACTGAAGCACAATGGAGGCTGATAGTCCAGCAGTAAGTGTGTTCAATTCAGTGTCCAACGGTTGCCGCATGTTATAAGTTTATAACTAATTCTTTATTCAACATCAGTAAATACTATTTTTACAATGAAATCAATATTAAAAATGATACACATGTCAAATTTTTTATTGCTTTAAAAAATTATTCATAGAGAAAATTTAATATTTCTTATAAAGATTAAATCGCTTTTCTGTCTATCTTTACTTGTCTAGTTAATAAAGATAGTTATTCAATTTTATTTGTTTAATTTAAAAAATTAAGAGATAATTTATTATATTGTGTTTATTTTATTCTTATTATTAAATACTATTTACTTCTCCATATTTAAATAATTGATAATTAAACTGAATAATATAGTAAAATTATCTTTCTATTTATTGTTTCTTAAATGTGTCAAGTCAAACAAACAAGTAAAGACGAATGAGAGAGTAGTAGTTAAAACTGTTTTTTGTTGACTTTTCTTGATTAGTTCTGATTTATACTATTAACGGAAAAGGGCCTAAAATACCCTTGAACTATGAGATTTGGTACAAAAATATCCTTCGTCGACCTTTCAGTCCTAAAATACCCTTGCCATCAATGTATTGACCCTAAAAATACCCTTACTTTTGACTGTCACATTTTAAAATATTATTAAATGTATCATTTATTACATGGCACGATTTTATTGGTGTGTTTACAATTCACCTAAACTAATCAAATTCCACCCAAATTTGGATCCACCAAAAAAACCCGTACCCGCCCCACCTAAAAAGAACCCCATTAAACTAAGAAAAAAAAACCTAATTCTCACAGAGGGTGTTCTTCAAGCTTTTTAGAGTAAAATCCACCCATAGTGAATTTACTTTTCCTTAATACATACCCAAATTAGTAAGTGAACCTAAATTTAAGTACAATAAATGATTCTTCAAACGATTTTGACAATGGTAACCTACAAACTTAAGTTCTCAAATTTTGAAATTGAGATGTGAAATTCTTCGACTTAAAAAATGGAGTTCCGTTGATTTCGTTTGACATTTTCCTCTATCTTATTCACCAAATCAACAGTCAAATCATAAACCAAATTACTTCACAATTAATTATATTTAAAGATTCAAGAACCTTCAACTTTAAATAGATTCCAACCTGATTCGGAATCCTTCGAACTCCAAAAAAATATCAGTAGATAAATTTGATTTTGGTAAGTATACTATTTTAAGCTTGAATCTAATTGGTATTGTATTTGAAACTTAAACTCGTCGTAAGTCAGCTTAATATTGAGAAGAAAAAAACCTGGTTTAAATATATTGAACACTATTGAAGCTCAGATAGAGCTCTAATGGCGATTACAAATTTTTGACGTATAATTTGTTACTTATTTTGAAGTCGGTGATTCAGATTATTGTCTTGCCATCATTGTGAAGTTGTATTTTTGATTTGGAAAAAGACATAAAAAACCCCCTGAACTTGGTCGGATAACTTACTTTAGTACTTAAACTACACCGGGCGTTTAAATACCCCCCTTAAGATCTTTGAAGTGATTTTTTTTCCACCCTGAGACTATAACACCACTCTCACCCGCCACATCATAGCCACGTAAGCGCCACATCATAACCATGCAGGCACCATGTCATTAATCTTTATTTCTTTTTTACTTATTCACTATTTTTTCTTAAACACTTTTTAAAATTAATTATATCAATTGATTAATTTATAAATGCATACCCCCACCCCCACGCTCACCCCCACCCCCACCCGCACCTTCACCCCAACCCCAACCCCACCCCCACCCCCACTCCCTCTCTTTCTTCTTCCTTGTTGTTCACCATTATTCCAACCTTCAATACTTTCTTTTCTTCTTCTTCACTATTCAACAATTTTT
>JAJOOO010002564.1:0-33991 GCA_029582685.1 Solanum piurae
TAGAAAAATCGTTGTTGAGAAATGAGAGAACCCCCCCCCCCCCTATTTATAGCCAAGTGTAGAACAAATGTTTATTATGTCATATAAGATAAATTAAACTCTTTGAAAAAGTATAATCCATCGAAAAAATCACAGTTCATTGAAAATGACACAACTCTTTAAAAAATTACAACGGTTCAATGTGAAAATGTGCTATCAAATTGCATATTTTCTCTTGGTATTTTTATTTTGTGAAAAACACTTT
This sequence comes from Solanum piurae, assembly GCA_029582685.1. Taxonomy (NCBI): domain Eukaryota; kingdom Viridiplantae; phylum Streptophyta; class Magnoliopsida; order Solanales; family Solanaceae; genus Solanum; species Solanum piurae. The sequence continues at coordinate 245 of JAJOOO010002564.1, forward strand.
ATTTTTCATACACACTTTATAAAACCCAACAATATGTTCCCTTGTTGGAAAACTATATGCACAACGGAAGTATATCAGAATCATACCGCTTACATGAATAATAAACAACCAATATGTTTATGCTAGAACACATATAATCATAATAGAGCACATAAACTTGTTGAATTTGATTCAAGAATTACTTCTTGAAGCATGAACAAATGCCTTCTCGTGAATAAGCAGACCTTCAAGCGAATCCACAAGTTAGACAACACTTCAACAGTCTTCTACAATGATTTCAAGTTCACATCCGAACTAGATATCTTAATACTTGGATGGGCAAGTTTCGTATATAAAACTTTTTTTCTTTCTAGTTTAGAAGAACCCCTACTTATAGAGATTTCTTCTCAATCCAAAAAAGAGAAGAAAAACACCCAGTCCTTTTCTTGAACCAGAAAACATACGCTATTCCTCCTTTTTATTTAGAAATAAGATTTTGAGTTCTTGTTAAATATGAGCACTGTAGGGACCACAAAATTAATTACTAAGACTTTTTATTATGAAATAATTTCAAATAATTTGAATTATTCTTACCGTGATAAATTACAAATCATTCCCCTAGAAATTCGTAATTGCACTCCTCCAATTATACTTTGAAATTTCCCATTTTAAGATTACAAATACTAATCAATAAACGAAATTACTGATGAATTTAATTTAATGATTAATATCCTTTAGAGCGCTGCTTAATCTATTTCATGTGTTGGACTCTGAAATCTACTTATAAGGTTTGACACGATGAAAACTTATAAGCTTCTCAAAAAGGCATATCATCAATCTCTATATCGAGACATGGATCCATCAACTGACTTATTATTTCACCAATATATATTATTATCATCTAATCTATCAGTCAGAATCTCACATTTTAATAAATCAAAACAATAATTAATATATGTAGATCATAATATTTATATCAAACTTAAGAATATAAGTACATTTAACAATTTAAAGAATATGCTTTCTCTACTCGGTCCCGTTCAATACATACAAAATGCACTATCACAAGAAGTTGGAACTATACCGTTCCCATAATCAAGATAAATTATATATAACCTTGTGCTACAATCGTATCGATGACATGTCTAATTTTCATCTTAGATTGTGAACAAAAAACTTTATATTTATAAGAACCAATAATTTAATCATTTGTGTATAAGCTAAAACTCTATACACTAAATCATCTACTATATAAGTAAATAGACACCATTAACGAATATATGATCTATAAAAACTGAATAAATAATTATTCTATGATAAGTACTATATCTAAACATATGATTAATAGTATATATCATAACACCCTTCTCAATTGAGAAGAAATACTCTCTTATAGTCACTCACAAATTGAATGAAAGAAAATGTCATATCAAATTTCTTATGTGAAACTCAAAATCCCTTATAAAAATAACATAAAATTAAAAATAAATTTTGCAAAAAATTATAAAATCAAATATTTTCTCAGTCATTGATCCCAAAAATAGTTATAGATAAGTGAAGAGACAGACACGTTTAAAGTAATTTTTTTTAAATGATTTGATTTTGAAAGATGATAGTTGAATCTAGTGGGCACTTACTATGTAACAAGATTGAACAACTTAATTGCACATTTGATTAATAATATACTCACTTTACCTAACATCATTTATTATATATATATATATAGTTTCAGGATTAGTTGGAAGATTCTTATTTAGGATCGACTTGGTTTTCTTTGAATTTTTAATTTTTGGACTAGTAGATTTTCATTTACCTCAATCATTTGGTAGTTACCAATTTTAAAAAATTAAAAACACACTTCACATTTGCCTGTTGAAGATAACGCAAATAATCTGTATTTTGTTCTGTTTGATTATTTTTCTCAAAGAATTAAGAGGCCGTTTGGTAGCTAGTAATATTTTTATTTGTCTTGCGTTTTTCAAAAATCAGTTTGACTAATTTTCAAAGTTTAATTAGATTATTTTTATTCGATATTTTAAATAAAAAATTTAGATATTAAAAAACTATACGAAAATTCTATCAATTGCAATTTTTTGCAATCAATATAATAAAAAAATACATTATAAAATATTATCAAAAATTTATATAATTTAACTCTAAAAAAGAAAACAGACAATTAAAAGTGGACGGATGAAGTAATATATATAATATAATATATAGAAACAAAATAAACCCAAAGTTTCCTTTCTAAAACCCCTCTTATCTTCTTCACAACAGAGGAAGAAAAAGCTTCATTCCTCTGTATCCACCATGAGGAAGAACCGACCCGTTTTGGTATCCATGGACATTCCGGCTCTTGAATTGTCCAACACCAGTATTCAATCTTACCCATCACAACAATGGAAGAACAAATTCGTCGGTTCTGCCAGTTTTTCTAAAGAAATTGGGTGTAATTTTGGTTGTATTTCGTTATCGGAGAATTTGGATGAAAAATCATTTAAAGGGTTTAATCCTACAACAACTCAACTTTTAAAGCACCCTTTGGCTATGGTTGCTTTGGTTCCTAGAGAAGCTGCATTGTTTGCTGCCGGTGCTATTGCTGGTGCCGCTGCAAAATCTGTTACTGCACCTCTTGACCGTATCAAGCTCCTCATGCAGGTTCTTTTTTGAAACCCATTTATGTAATTGTACATTCGTTTCAATTTGTTTGTCTTGTTTTGACTTTACGGAGTTTAAGAAGTATCAAAATGCCCTTTTAATCTTGAATCTTGTGGTGTTAAACATATTGGGTGTAAAATTGAAATTAAAGAGTTTGTCGAAATAAGAAAGAATTTCAGATAAATAAATTGAAATGGAGGGAGTAATTGTTTTGGGTGTTTTTATGTATCATATTGCTGCTGTTTCTTTGGATGATTGGAATTTTAGGCTTTTGTTTGTTCAGCTGAAGAAAATATTTACAGAATCATTTTATACACTTTTTTAAGTAAATAAATGGGTCCCAATAAAATGGAGAGAATATCCCCGAGGGCTTCGATTCAAAAATAAAGAGAGCATGGGTTGTGTGGCAAGAACGAGTTTGAATCTTGGCAAGTGAACCAAGAAAAAACAGACTGGATGAAGTGACAATAGATATAGAGGATTCTTATGGATTTAATGATACTTTATAAGTAGTAGACTGTAACTAAATGTTCAAATTGAACTACAGTAACTAAGAGTGGAGTGCAAAATGACGTTGGAGCATATTTGGTTAGTGGACTGGATGAAAGAATATGAGAAATGGCCAGATAAGTCATCTGCTGATAAGAAAAATGACTTAGTTGCGGCTTAGTGCGATGGTACTTCAATTCACATGAATTCTGTTTGGTATTACTGGCGTTTGCAAGTGTTTGCGTTAATTTTTCATAGTTTTGAAGGATGGATAGTTTGCTAAATTACTCATTTCAAGGGTTTATAACCTTTATACTTCTATGATTTCTGAAATGGTAGCCAAAAAGGCCACATCCTTAGTGGGAGTACTTTTAATCGACTTCTACTCTTGCCATCTTATGCTATATTCCTGAATGTGTAGCTTAAAATCCCAAAGTAGCTTGTTTGTCCAGTCTTTCACCTCTCTGGAAGAGGTAGAGAATGGGATTACATTCAGCTGCAATGTGGTTATGTTATTGACCTATTAACATGTTAAAAGGAACAATGTGCATATTACTGCTGATTTTGCTGTACTATGAGGAGGAGGAGAAAGAATGACTTGCCTGATAAATATCGGTGCAAGAATGATTTTTGGGGTTACTCCTCTTCGTCTCACCACTCTTCTGGTGTGAGCTCTGTTTGAGAATAACAAAAGTTTCTGTGTTGGAACTTGACATATTGCAAGCATCTTTTCTCACTATGCAGTTGTGTAGCCGATATGGAAATCTTAAGCTCATACTTATATTCATATACATTGCCTCAATTTTGTACTTTGTACTTGCTATTATCGTCAGCTGATGACACATTTTCTTGTTAAATCCTTCATACGCCCATCGATTCAGGTTACTAATATGGTGACTCTATGGCATTTTGAGTTTGAAATGCATTTTGTATTTAACCACAACCACTTTTATGTTTTCTATCTTGCACTTATTTCTTCCTTATTTTTCGTGTTGGTTGCAAGACACATGGACTAAGAGCTGGGCAAGAAGCTGCAAAGAAAGGAATCGGATTCATTGAGGTATTGTATTGCTGTGTTGCTTGTTGTTACTTTCTGAGATATACAACATAGACAAGCTATGTTATTGAGTTTCCAGAAGTCTGGTGTTTCCTATTCTCTGTTAGTTTATATTGTACAGAGTTTTAGTATTATGATGATTGATCCGAAAGAGTAAAGTAGTGATCTGCAGTATCATAGTTAGGAACTATTTTATTGGGAAAGACGAAGGCTCTTCATTTGAGGGTAGAAATACAGTCAACTTATCAGTCAGCATTGATGACTGACTTCTACTGCCGACTAAAAAATGTAGAATTTGGTGTATGCTTCAGTTTTCCGTCTTTAGAAAGTTTTTTTTTTTTTATGATAGACAGTATGATGAATATATAAATCTAGTAGCATAAAACATTCTGCCTATTTATTTTATTTTATTACTTCTCTTTACTTGGTTATAAACCTTTGAATCTCTCTGTAATGTTATATGTTGTGAAGCAATTGAGTCCCTCAGCGATTAAAAAGTTAAAAAGACTACAAGTACTGGATCTATAATCTAAATGAGCTCTCCCACCTTATAGGCAAGTATTTTGGGTCAGGCTCTCCTGTTTACCCTTTAACAGTTGATACCAGATCAGGTTGATCAACTCTTGAGGCAACAACTTGGACTTTTGGCCCAACAGAGTGCCGTGAGTGGCGGCCTGGACTTGTGAGGGGTTGCCAGCCATGGCCAACTGGCAGGGCTCAAGGAGTGGCCTGGACTCAGGATTGTCAGTCGTAACAACCCCCCCCCCCCCCTCTTTCCCAAAAAAATAATAATGAGATAAATGTGTTATGACAAATTTGGTCACAGGGCCCAGATCTAAACAAGTGGCACCAGCTGTGATCAACGTTGTCTTCGGTACTCAAGAGCGTGATTGTTTTGAACCAATTGAGTTCCTAAGGGTCCTAGTAATGGGTTTATCAGCTAAATGGGCTCTCCTGTTGGGCTATCCTAGTTAGTATATAGCCATTATGGTTATTTTTTCTTCTATATGTCTTTTGTGCAAACCTCCCATAGGGTGATAATTCCCACTCATAGACGCCATCATTGGGCCATATGATTCTCAAGTTTTTGATATATGCCTGAAATTGGATTACAGGCATTTGCATTGATTGGGAAGGAGGAAGGTATCAAAGGATATTGGAAAGGAAACCTTCCACAGGTATTTGCACCATTTTCCCACAGAGTCACATTTCTAGTGGATTCTTGGTGATTGCTTTTTTTAGACATCAAGTTGATTATTTTCTTTTAATGGTTTAGGTGATACGGATCATACCTTATAGTGCGGTGCAGTTATTTGCTTATGAAACGTACAAGGTAATGAAACATCTTTGGAGAAAACTTTAACACTGGTTTGATTGTTTGGCTAGAATGAAGTTGATCTCACACTTTTTATTTACAGAAACTTTTTCAAGGAAAGGATGGGGAGCTTTCTGTCATTGGAAGACTAGCAGCAGGTGCTTGTGCTGGCATGACTTCTACTTTTGTAAGTTTTCATTATGTGAACACCAAATAGTTTTTCTAAGTTGTCCATTTGGCATATAATTTTTGCAATTATGTTTGCACAAGTGAAATAGACCTGGCAGAAACTTAGTGCTTATTGTCATCTCAGTAATGTTACTGATCTGAACGCTGTTGTTTGCTTTATAAGATTTATTCGAAACCTACCATTTGATCTCTCTTACTTCCTCCCTTCCCCTTGCAGGGATGGGAATGAGGGGCCATCAGTATCTCAATTATTCATATTCCTGTTCTTGTTTGTGTTGTTAGTTACTCTCTTTGTCATCTGTCTTCAAGACAGTTAACTTGTTGATTTTATGTCAGGTAACCTACCCACTCGATGTTCTCAGGTTGAGATTAGCAGTAGACCCTGGGTATAAAACGATGAGTGAGGTAAGAATCAGATAACTCAGAATTTGTGACGCCAGGACATATATGAATCATTATGTCAATTATTTTCAGGTTGCTTTAAACATGGTGAAAGAGGAAGGCTTTGCATCCTTTTATAATGGTCTCGGGCCCTCACTCATTGGAATAGCTCCATATATTGCTGTGAACTTTTGTGTTTTTGACTTGTGAGCCTATGTTCTTTTAAAGATCCTTTTTCTATATCATCTGAAGACAGAGTCCTGGTGTTACTGTAACCTAAATGATACTTCTCTGAATGTCAGGGTGAAAAAAGCTTTGCCAGAAAAGTATCAGAAACGAACTGAAGCCACTCTGGCTACAGGTTTGATTTCAGCAACTATTGCTACTCTATTGTGCTATCCATTGGATACAGTGAGAAGGCAAATGCAAATGAAGGGTACACCTTATATGACAATTTTTGATGCCTTCCCAGGTAACAAATTCTAAAAGATCGTCAATATCTGTATCTCTTTTTGTAACTAGTTATGGAATTTTTCAAACTGTGTTTGTGTTCCTTTCACTGATGAGTCCACAGAAGGAGTGAGAAATAATCAACTTAATCTGCATTTTAAATTATCTTCTGAAGAACTTCACAGTGACCTTCAATTTATGATGTTTAAAACTACAGGAATTGCACTTTCTAAAGAAAAAATCCAAAAAACTGAATGTAAATGTAATAAACAAATGCTAATATGTTACGCTCAGTGAACAGATTATCTAAAGGCAGGATTGTTTTTGTTCCATCTTTCTACACTTGGTTCTTTTAACCTAAACCATATTACTTTATGTACGAGCAGCTTTAACAAAACAGTTTTCCACTTTCTGATGTATTTGTGCTTCAAATCCTTAAGGTTAAAGTATCAAGAAGCATAAATTGTCAAAAATTTGATCACATTTTGATTTCAAGATGTCAATTCTTCAAACTTGTTAACTTTAAACTTCACTTCTTTGGGGAAAAAACGAACATTCAAAATTCAGTGAGTGATTGTATCGTGGTTTTTGAAGTCCATGTTTAACAAGCTCGAGAGGGGATTGCTCCCAGGGTTTGGTATACTATACTGGTAAGAGTGCAACATGTGAACCCTTCGGGGTGGCCCAGTGGTTTGGGCTTGGGACTTCCATGTTGGAGGTCTCAAGTTCGAAACCCCTTGCCAACGAAAGCAAGGGGTTTGCCTTCTGGGTCGAGCTCGTCGCACCGGGTTTGCCTAGTGCGGGTTACCTCTCCTATGTGGTTTGCGACCTATTGCATAGGAGCGGGGGTTTTACCCTATGCGCACCCAAAGGGTAGCGACTGCGGGTTTCCTTTGTCATAAAAAAAATAGAGTGCAACATGTGATGTGTGAATAGGCAGCTCGTCACAGGTTCGAACCCTGTGGCAAACAAAAACCTGGTATTTAAGTGGAGAATGGTGGAGGGGCGGACCCATTATCTATCATGTTTGGAACCGTGTGCCACTGACCCTCGGGGATTAATTAGTTATCAAAATAGAAAAAATAACTTGAGAGGGGATCTGAGTTATTCTGAACTGAGAAAAATGTTCAACCTAATACACTTTCTAATTGTTTAAGTCACCCTTTTCTTTTGCAGGTATAGTGGCACGTGATGGTATAGTTGGATTGTACAGGGGTTTTGTTCCCAATGCACTGAAAACTCTCCCTAATAGCAGGTGCAGTTTTCTCATTCCTATTGCCTTTTTAGGGTCTCTCTTCTCTCTCTTTATGTTCTTTTTTTCTCCCTCATTTTGAACTTAGGTTATATTTGACAGTTTCTTTTGTGGATCTTGGCATAATAAATTGGTTGATTTGATTGATACAGTCAGGCTTGCACATTTTAAATCTTGATTGGCCAAGTCTTATGCTATGTTTGCTTAAGAAACTGCTTGAAGAAATACTAAGAGCATCATTGCCATCTGCAACATATTCATATTGTTTATTCATCTGTCTCGAGCTACTAGGTTCACCGATTTTTAGACCAATTGTATATCCAGAGACTTCACTTGGACTATCATATCTGTGTTGCGAATTAAAAAACTATGCCCTGGTGACTTCCTTTCTTCTCATCGTTCTCCAAGGGAACCGTACAAGGGATTACTATTGTTACCATGTACAGTGATCATTGCTAATATTTAACATCCTTACCTAACATATGATTCTTTGTTTGTCTTCATTTTCTGGTACAGCATTAGGCTTACTACTTTTGACACTGTGAAGCGTTTGCTAGCAAGAAGTGAGGAAGAGTTCCAGAAAATTATGGAGGAAAACCGCAGGCAAAAGGCAGAATAATTCCTAGCTACTGCACCAAGTAGATCTGATTCGATGGAGATAATTGATCTCGTCATTTTGAAGCATTGGTTCGACGAGCAAGAAACTTAGCTGCCAGTGCTATAGTATATTACCTAGAGCTCCATTTTGTAAAACCAGGTTTAGTTGCCAGAATAGTTAGGTTGGCAATATCTCTGTTATTTTTAGCTCATTTGAATGTATAATTACTTCATTCATTTGTGTATTCTCATGTATGTACTATTTGAAGCAATTTGCAGTCTCCTTTATCCTTCTTTTATTTCCACATTGTAATGGCAAAAATCAATTACTCAAAGTTCAAACATAAGAACAAAATTGATGTGAGATTAGATGGAATTGTGGTGTCTAAATGCAAACAATTCAAATTGTTATAAGATGATAATTGAAGATGTTATATACATAATCAAAATGAGATGGTTGCAAATATGAAGTCTTATGAGGGTGTTGTGTGATAGAAGGATATATGCCCACCAAAATGAAAGGTAACTTACATAGAATAAGACCAACAATGTTATTTTGGAGTGTTGGACTGCTGAAGTCCGGACATCTCAAAGATGTGGATGCTAAGAAGGATGTGTGTTATATAAGTGGATGCTAAGAAGAATGTGTGTTATATAAGATGTGGATGCTAAGAAGGATGTGTGTTATATAACTCGATGACAATATAAATGACCACATATAGAGGATAAAATAATAGAAGTTGTTTGAGATATTTTGGTCATGTCCTACATCGTCAACCAAATGCATCATGTAAATATGAAAACCATGACAAGTTATTATGTTAGGTAGATGTAAAATCACTTAGAAGGAAGTTGTATTAAAGAGCAGTATGATTTCTTGTAATTCATCAAGGCTTAGTGAAAGATAAAGTAAATGAAAAAAAAAAAAATGATGTTATAAATATTGCAGACTTTAAACTTTTGTACTAATCAATACTGCAGATCTAGACCATCAACAATGACACCATATTAGCTCATTAATTTTCTATGATGAGCTTTGAGTAAGAGGTTTCATTACCACTCTTCTCAATTAAACTAAGAAACAACAAACAATAATAAAACAACAGATAGTAGCGCGTACAACATGAATTGTTTTCTATATATAAAAAAACAATTCTTTAATCAACAACATAAGTTTCTCCACACAACTTTTCTGTTTATATTCCGAAACATATCTTCTAGCTCATAAAAAGTTGAGAAAAGAGTCTCCCTTCGCACTATCACCATCACTCGACTAAATGATTGGATGGTATTGTCCAGATACTCTTCTTCGAGGCAATTTTTGCAGAATGTAGATGAAAAGAGCTGAAGGAATAATCTCTACGACCATATAATATATCATTTTCAAAACAGGATGATCCAAACCACGATCATCATGATGAAAACACGATAACACAGCCACAAAACACCTAACAGAGAAACACGTGAAATATATAGAACTCACATATCCAAGCTCAATAAGCTTCTTTCTCCCACCTCTCCATTCATCAAAATATCGCCATACCATGATAAATAATCTCCCACCATAGATTAAAACGCCCAAAATTGCAATAAACGGTATAACTGCTACACATATCTTCCTAATGAACAACAATTTCACTAGTACTACTGCGTCATTGTCATTCATTGCGATACAAATCCATATACAACCCATAATCAAGTATATTGCACAATTTATCGAAATATACCAAATTTTGAGCTTACTCGTAGGAAAACTTCGAATTTTGTAATATACATCAGCCCAAAACCAAACAAGGTGTGTAAATGTTGTAAAGAAAAACAACCCTTGTAGGTCTAAAATTGCGCGAGTCATAAGCACGTTTGAATGTAACATAAATTTTTTGTTATGTAACCCAAAAACGATTGCACCAACGCCATTTGCAACAAAATTCATCATATGAAACACTTTTTGTGTTGACCAACCATATAAAGGTATCCTTAAATGAATCCTTATCACTTGAATCAGTGCGATAATCGAAACAAAGGAATACAAAGCACAAAGAGTGAAGAAAATTCCATGTTGCCATTGAATGGACTTGTTGATATCGTACCACCAATTGGTCACCCCAATCGGGAACGACTCAAGTAGTAAACCCAAACCAAATAGTAAATTCATCATTAATTTTAATTTTCTATGTTATCAATGTGGAGATTGGTATGTAGGGTAGGGTTTAGTTTATATAAAGGTTTGCGGAACGTAACGGTCGATTCCAACTTGAAAAAGATTTATAAAATCTACTTCTAATTAATGTTAAAAGGATTTATCATGTGTTCTCTTTTTTAAAAGAGGCAAATAATTTGCGGGCTTTATAAAAAATATTTATGGCAAAACAATTTAATTTATACAACTTAAATTAAAATATTTACATTGTTTCTTTATATTAGTTTGTTAGGAAAAGAATAATATAATTTTAAATTTCACGATATAATATAAAAAAATTATTTTATCTTTAATGCCAAGTTTTTGTAATGATAAAAAATTATGATATGTATAATGTTATACATTTTAAATAATTCACATATAAATGTCATGATGTTTTTAAATCACAAATTTCAAAAATAATTTTTTTTTTGTCCAATTAGACTATACCATATAAATTAAAACAAATTATGTAATAATCATATGAGAAAAAAAAGTAATATACTAGCATTAAAAGACTACTAATAACAATATTTGAGTATTTCTACTTATTTGACTCCTCGCCAAACATTTTTTTTTGCAAGTGTATCACTAAACATGCATGAAGTACAATACGGGTTTGGACTCTCCTGTGTTCGTCGATTCATTTCGACTTTACGTATTATCAATTTTCGATTTTGAATACTCTAAATTAATAAGATATTTTTTATCGATGATAAATTGTCCACTACACAAGGCAAGAAGGGCAAAATCTTTTCTACCTCATTTCACAAAAAGAGACTGAGATGACGAAGTGGATGCGCCAATTGATTTCCTCCAACTTCTTGCTCAATTTTTGATTTTTTGGTCTTTAAAGGTTCAGTTTTTGATTTAATCAATAAGAAAATGCTCATAAAATAAATATATGACTTCTCCAACAATTTATTAGCGCAAAAGGATAATAATGTGACTTTACATAATGCTCATAAAATAGCAACAATAGTAACTAACATGAAAAGAACTATATAAGTGCAATATAAATAAAAAAAAAATGAATTAAAGGCTAAGACAGAGATAGTAACCAATAAGGTAAATTAGATGTCTGCTTTGGCATCTACACAGAGGGTTACCTTTGCTTCGAACAAACTATATTCAGTTGCTTACAATTGTGATTTTGTACGGGTTCAATTTTATCTCTATATGCGATCGTGTAGTTATTTCTTCATAATATATATATTAAATATTGTTTAAAGACTTATATCCTTCATAATTTTTTTTTTAATTAAGGTTAAAATTATAATCATCTAAACATATTATCCAGATTCTTAGAATACATTTATTTCTAGACCTACAAAAATTCTTTGTAGCTTATATTCCTCTTTGCTTGCTCCTGAGCCTGCACAACCCGTGCCTGCACAACCTGTGCCTGGGCTTGCACCGCCTACGTCTGGGTCTGTGCCACCACCTTCTGTGCATATGTCGCACTATGTTTCTTTATTGTAACATTATCTTAATTGTTCAAATTTGCAAGTATCAAAATTAGTAAGTGTGGTGGAGTTTATAGTTTTAATAAACTATGTTATCTCTATTGTTTAGATAAAATAAAATTGTCATCTCTGGCGCCTTCGTCTCGCACTTCATTTTCTTTTCCAATCTTGTTTTTAAACCTAAATCCTCTCCCCTTTTTCTAATTTATTTTTATTTTTGATTTGTTTTGTTCTTAGGTTTAGATTTATTAACTTCACATTGTAATATTGTTATTTAAAGAACTAAGGATTACTTTAAGTTAATAAGATGTTAGCCACGTGTTTGAAATATATTACCTTGGATGTTAACTGTCGTAAAACATTATTTATTGATACGAAGATTTGAATTGTTTAATTCAAAGTTCTAAAATATTTCATATAAAATGTAAATAATTTTTTAATATGTAAGCTTTGTACTTTTTTTAAATTATTATTTATTACAAGTTTCATGTGATGATCCTCCCGGTCATTTCTGTGTAAATTCCTTATTTTGACCATTTCAAGCATTCTTATAGCGACTCTGAGTCATTTATGAGTTTGTTGGGACTGATAGCTCGGTCACCTGGTCGTTTGTTTGATTTTTATGTGAGTTTACGTGTTTTGAAGCTTTTGAAACTTGAATAGTTGATTTCAATCAAAAGTTCAGGAAGACGGCCTCAAAATGCAACTCTAATGGTTTCATCAGCTCCGAAAGGTAATTTTAGGCTAGTGGTATGGTTGGCATGGACTCTGTCTGTTTTAAATTATTCGTCGTATTTTTTTTACACTGTCTCTTTAAAAATATTAATTAGAAGGGTTTTAAAATTATTTTACTCTTATTTACGTATTTGTTTTTTGAACTAGGTAAGATTAATTAAAAATTACCTTATTTAATACATATATTTCCTCTTTGATTAAGAGCCTGTTTGACATTACTGCTAAAAATTATTTATTTTTAGAAGCGTTTTTTTTTTAAATAGCTTTTCAAAAAAAGCAATTTGTGTTTGGCAAATTCATTTGAAAGGTGCTTTTGATAAGCAATTTGTGTTTGACTAATTTTCTTTAAAAAGTATTTTTGAGAGTCAAATTACGAAAAAAACGCAATTGTATCGATGTGCTTTTAATAGTCAGCTTATTTTATAGAGAGGAACTATTTTAAACATCTATTACATAAATTTTAATTACATTTTTTTAAATTTAATTATTTGAAATGTACATATTCAAATTTTCAATCAGGATTGTACATAGATAAATATTGTTGATTTTTTAAAAAAAAGGAGAATCTTTTTTGTTATTTATTACCTATTTTTGGATTCAATCTTAGCTATTGTCTTCTCTCTTTTTTTTATAATACTCTAAAGTTTTAAAAATTCAAACTAAAACAAAATAATACGTAAATTAAGAAAAGAAATTTGTTATTTGTTACTTTTTTGGGAGGGTCTAAATGTTTAATTGTTATTTTTTCTCCTTTCTAATCCTACAAAAATATCGTTGTTACTTTTATTTATAGTTCTGTAAAATAATATATAAAGTAATATATACAATATAATATATAAATAATAATAATAATAATATAAAACATAAATAAATAAATAAAATTATTATATAAAAATAAAAACTAAAATTCTTGAATAAAAATCAACCAAACTTATGAGATATGTTGATTAATTAATAAGGGATATATTGATAAATATGTATATATGTAAGTGATATTGTAGTCTTAAAAAAATTAATTTTCTATTTCTGCTTCTGCTTTTTTTAAAAAGCAGAAACTTTTAGCTTCTTCCTAATAGCAGAAAAACTGTTTCTGCTTCGATTTAAAAGCAGTTTTAAGAATTTGTCAAACACTTACTTTCTAAAATAAGTGTTTTTTCTATAAAAAAAAACACTTTTGACCTCCCAACAGCAATGCCAAACAGATTCTAATTTTGAGTATGTTTTCTACTTTTCCATGTGTTTTAGTTCACTCAAGTAAGATCATAGTATCAAAATTTTGTATGTGATAACAAATTTTATAGCTAATAGGTCTTTTAGTTAATTGAAATACTCTAAAATCTTTACATAGAGGTAGAGTCCTAATAAACATTAACTTTGAGACACCAATTTAGGTGCAAACATTATTACATATTTTAGCAATATTATAATAGTTTATATAAAAATAGATTTTGAAATAAACATTAACATTGTAATACTGATCTAGTGGTAAAACTACCATGTTTTTGGTACCTTGGTAGACTTTATCTGTCAAAAAGGGCCAGCTCATCAGCCCTACCCGATCCAAGCCTCGTTAGTTAGGAAATTTGATGGGCTAGAGCGGACCGACCCTTCATTTGAAAGGGCCTGAAAATGTCCATCTCAATCCAACTCTAGAAGGGCTGCGGGCTGGGGTGGGTTAGCCTTGCTTTTTGTATTTTCGAATTTGTCTTGGAAGCGGTAGAACTGATGAAACTACTTGAAACCCTCACAAGGGTTTATGCAGAAAAAATGGGCAAACCCTTCTGAATTGTACACGAAGATATGGAAAGAAACATTTTTATGTAAGCAACAGAAGCCAAGCTTATGGAATTGTTGATTTTGTAGCGGTTCAAGGAAAATAACATGGATTCACACTAATTTGTGATTTTAAATTTTATCTTCGAATTGAATATTCTATTAAATAGAAGTAATTCACCATCATTCGGTTAGGATCAATCTAAACCAACCCATCATATTATGTATACGATTCAACATGCCAACTATTAAACAACTTATTAGAAATACAAGACAACGAATAAGAAATTTCACGAAATCCCCCGCTCTTCGGGGGTGCCCTCAGTGTCGAGGAACATGTACTAGGGTGTATGTGCGACTCATTTAGATCATGAGCTGTCACAAAAGCAAGAAAACTACTTTTACATTATCTGATCAGTACTTGTGAATGTGATAGGATGGGAAACGGAACTTCATTTTTTCTTTTCAAACTTAAAATTCTATAACATCAAGAAGATGAGAAGATTTTCAAATCAAATATGGAAAATAATGGTGTTCTTTCAATAACACTAGCAAAAAAATCTAGTGTGATTAGCATGTATCTAGGATACTAGATATATGTATCTGGTGTGATGCATCCTAGATATTCGAGTGAGATAAAAGAGTGCCGAGTGAGATGGAAGGAAGGCAAGGGCACGAGATTTGTCATGTATCCTAGATACATATGAATTCACAAAGATAGAGTGTATCTAGAACAAATTAACCTAATTTTAAATCCATGTATTTCGAGATACATGTATCTGGACGTACCAAAATTTGATAAGATTCGTAATATTACAACATACCGTTCCTTTAAGTAATTAGCTCATACACTAAAGAGATTTATGTAAGTTACCCTTAAATAAATAGTTTTGGCCCCTGGACCGACCCCAGCCCAGCCCTGATCAAGCCTCAAGGGCCAAGGGCTTATATGAGTTGGGCTTAAGTCATCTGCGACCCTTTATTAAAGTTGTTCGCATGCATAATTTACCTCGACACCTTAACCATGAGTTTTACCTATCGAACACCTTTACCAACCAACATCTGAACCTATCATCTTGAAGAATCTTCTTCATGCAAGTTAGGATTTTTAATGTTTTTAACTTGCTTTTGTGTAATCGTTTTTGAAAATGAATTTAAATAGCTTAGGTTTTTAAAAATCTAGGGTTTGTGGTTTGGTAATATTTCGTCTCTTTCATACAACTCCCCAGTAAATATGCATTTAAGATTTGATTTTTAGTTGTTGTGTAGGTTATATGAGTATATTCTATTACTTAAATTGCTTTGTTTGATATTATAAAATTTTGAAATAATAAGTTTTTCCTTATAAAGGGGAATGAAAGTATTCTAAAATGGCATATAACCATTGTTACTCGCATGTATTTCTATCTTTATAGAAATAGCTCAGTATATCCATTTTGACTAACAAGGTGAGAGTACAAGTAGCTAATCAACTAAGCTAGTAAGATTTTTCGAGTTTATACTCTTTAATATATGGTTAATATTAAAATTTATCTTGATGCGATGAATTTTACAAACCCCATCCAAAATAAAAATCGATCATCAAATTAAAATTGTGCTAAAGTAATAACCCCCAAGCCTTGATAAGGGCTTGAAATGAGGATATCACAATATTAAACATCTTTTTATACTGAAGAATAATTTGAAAGATAAATATAATCATGTGAAGATAGCCGTTTTTCACTCATGTTCTGTTTGGGTTCAATTATGGGTTATTGATGAAAAATCATGAGGGTCGACCTACTAATTGTAGTCTATTCCCTGAAGTGAATAATACGAACTTCAATAAAATAATTAGCGTGAATGAGTCATGGCCCAGTGGCCGTGACTAGGCACAACTAAAAATAATGATAAAAACGAAAGATAAGTTCAGTCCAAAAAAAATTAGGGACGTCTATTGATTTTCTATTAGAAAAACAAAATTGACAAACATGATTAATTTTAACTGAGCCTATCCGTCGATTTTACGAAAGCAACTAAGGCAAAATTGACAATGTACCATGTTCTTCGATTTTAGCCATCATTGATTTTTCCCCTCAGTCTTGACCCATATTTTAGTAGTGATCAGAATTAGGGATGTTCATAGTTCGGTTTGAATCGGTTATTGGTCAAAACCAAAACCAAATCAATACAGTCGATTTTTGAATTTCCAAAACCAAATCAAACCAAATGAAAAAATAGCCGTCGATTTGGTTCGGTTTGGTTTGATTTGTTTTTTTTGGATTTTTTAGTAAAACCAAAATCAAACCAAATAGTATGGATTTTTAAAATTTAAAATCAAACCTAACCAAACCACACCAAATATCAATTTTTTTAATCGGTTTAATTCGAATTACGATTCAATTTATTTTTTTAACCATAACCATGAACAACCTTAATGAAAATGTTATGCGGAGATGTTTCACATATAATCAAAATGGGATAGTTGTAAAGGTGAAGTATTATGAGGGTCTTATGTGATAGAAGGATGCATAATTATAAGATCGACAACATTATATTGGAGTAAATGTAGGATCATAAATTCATAATTAAAGTCCGACACATTTACAAAATGAGTGTCACAAGAATGTGAATACTAAGATAGATGTGTGCTCATACAATACAAGATGACAACATAAATGACTTGAAAAGGTCGACGTAGCACATATAGAGGATAAAATAATAGAAGGTTGTAAGAGATATTTTTTCTCTGAATCCGTAATTATGAAACCGTGGTGAGTGATTCTATTGTTGGAAAAATATGATATATAGATGGGAAAAATATAATATCAAAATAATGATACAAGAATTAGGATAAATACTACTATAATAATATTCTTAAGTAATATATATATGTATATATATATTTATATAATACTTGAGTCGTGTTAGGCGCTGTCCTAAGAAACTATTTCAATAGTGTGAAATATTTCCTCAGAATTCAACAAGCCTTCTCTAAATTAATTAGAGGACACAGGAATCAACAAAATATAAATGCTACAAAATAAAGCAAGTCGGAAGGGGATATTTGAAATTGGTCAAGTCTTACTCTTCACTTGGTTGTCTTTCCTCAAGACTCCATCAACTACTATATATAGAGGAGCATAGCATTGGAAGAAATTGTCACGCCCCGAGCCTACACCCTGGACGTGGCCGGCACTCGGAGACCATTGCTGGCCCCAAGCGAACCCTTGGCCTGGCTACTTAACTCAGCAGAAGACTTAACTCAACACAATATAAGTTCATAAACAACTTAAATGATAAATCTGGCCAAAATGGCAACTTGTTTCTCAAAATAGAATATCTGTAAATACATAGATGAGAGACTCAACTACTGTCTAACTGTCTATGAAGTCTCTATAATACTGAGATGGATGTTGGGGCAGACCCCACAACATCCTAATAAAGAAAAACTAGGAAAGCAAATAAAAGAGTCCTCCAGAATGCAAGGAGGCTTACCACTGACTCTGGAGTGCTCAACTAGATCAACGGCGCGCTGGATGCTGATCCTGGTTACATGTGTCTGCATCATAATAAGATGCAGGCCAACTGGCATCAGTACATTGAATGTACGAGTATGCGAGTGGAATGCTAAACAACAACTTAAGCTTGAAAGGAGTACAAATGAACACTTACCTTGGCTCTGTTCAACTCATGAACAACTGAACTCAAAATAAAGCAATAAGACACATGTAATATATAATAAGCTTGTAAAACAGTGTAAACAACTTAGTTCGTTAAAGATAAAGCAATAACAAACTCAACTTTACTTATATATAAAAGTAATATAACTTTAGTGGGAGATTCTTTAACCGACAACCACCACTATGAGCCCTAGTGATGATACAATATTTTACCTCACGTTGCCCAAGGACCATCCTATACCTTGCCGTGATATAGGACCTTACTTAACTTAGTAGATCCACTAGCTTAACTTACGTGATCATCTAAAAAGTATGACCCGTTAAATCCCATGTTGGCCACATGGTTCTTATGGAGATTTGAGTTAATATGAACTCGCGTCCCCAATTCGGTGCTCAATACTACTCCCAAAATATACTTTAGCTCATATGTGTTTTAAACACCTCTTTCTTTATTTTGAGATAATTGCTCAAAGCTTAGCCCAAACATTCTTTTGAAATCGATGTTTCCTTTTCTGAAAACTAGCCCAAAGACTCTTTTGGAAATCATAGTTCCTTTCTTGCTCAAATGTGAAAACATTTATAAACTTCTTTGGGAATACTTAATTCCCTAATAACTTTTGAGAAATGGTCTCAACTCTTTACTCGTTACTTTACTTGAAACTTGAGCCTTAAAACGAAGTTAAATCGATTAATAAAGACTCTTGAAAACTTTGAGAAACTTTACTTTGACTTGCTTCTTAACTTCTAGACTTGACTCTTAACTTCTTTGACTTTGACTCTTAACTGATCTTGACTTGGCTCTTAATTGATCCTTGAATTGAATTATGGGTTCAAGGATTAAGGTTTGTGATTGGAAAGATCTCATGTTGTTTAGGAATGATTTTAGATAGTTAAACATGAGAAAAGACCGAAAACCAAAATACGAAGGTGGGTCCGCGACGCGGAGGCATAATTAAATTTTGGTTTCAAAAACGTCTCTTGAGGCAGAACACCTCGTGTCAGCTCCGCGACGCGAAGCAGAAATTTTCAAAATCTGGGACCAAAAGCGCGACGCGCAACCACCTCTTCTTCGTTTTTCATCTCTGAACCCTCCAATTTTCTCTTGTTTTTTCCCCAAACACTTAGGATCAATTGTACCCTCAATAACAACCAATCTAACTCAAAAAATAGCCCGAAACATGAATCAAATCAACCCCCAAGCATCAACAACTCAACCAACAAGAATTTTGACAATTGTTCTTCAAGAACTTCACTTTTTAACATGTAAACAACTCCAAATCGCTGAATTGAAACAAGTTGGTGTGTGGGTGAACTAACCCAACACGAAAAGATCTCACATACCTTAATAGGGATCACCGCCGATGAATTCCACTCGCAAGCTTTACGTTCTTGGCGAAATCTTTGGCTTTTCTCCCTTTCTTTCTTCTGTTCTCTCTTCTCCAAGCCCTAAGCGTATTTCTCAATTCTCCAAACTGACTAAGTCATGTTTTTACCCCAATAAATCCCTAAAAACGAATTAGGAAATTAATTAAAAAAAAGACTTTCCTCAATCCAACAGCCTAACTTTCGAAAGGCATATCTCACTCATACGATGTCAAAATCGTGCAAACTCGGCGGCGTTGGAAAGATCTTCCCAAGGGCTTTCCAACTATATCAAGAACTACTCCTAACTCATCCTGAGATATGAGTTATGGTCGTTTGAAAATGACCAAAACTCACTTTCTTAACTTAGACATAATTTTTCAGATTTCCTTAATCTTCCAAAAATCAATATTTTTAGATTTTTAACTTTTTCTAGTCGTTTCTAGGTGCGAGATGTTACAGAAATCATATTACCCAATATAACTTGGAGGCAAAGGGAGCATTACTTGGAGACAAAGGAGTTAAACTTGGGGACAAAGTAGATTAATACTTGGAGAATAAGTTGATGGCATAAGCACATTAGTCATCAACTTAATGACATAAGTGCTTATGTCACAAATTAATAGTGTCCAAAATATGTCTTAAATTATTTTAAAATATCCAACACAAAATGTGTCTTAAATTACTTTAAAATATCCCACAGTCCCCCCATATATTTTAAAATAATTTTGAAATAGAAGAACTCAACTTGCTTTATTTTGTATGATCAAAATGTTATAGGTTTGGTGTCTTTCGGACTATGAACCAAACTTAGACCGACAAAATGTAACTTACAGAATTATTGGTGAAATATAAAATTTCTATGAACCAATTATTCTTTTGTATGCCAGAGATTCTACCAATCACATTTTAATCTTCATATTTTGTAGTTCAACGCGGTTTTGCGCCAATAAGCCATGCGCGTGCCTGGTATTCATGAGAGCTCTAGAGACTAGGCCAAAGTCTCATAGGAGCGGCTTCACTCCACTTCTCATACAGGTGAATTCATCACGTGTATACTGCTTTAAATACACCATCCATAAGGACTATGAATTCATTAAGAGTTAATAACTCATCCCTCATAATTAGTAGCAGTTCAAGCACTTTCTATTAGTGCGCAGTGTCAATATCGACTTGTTATTACCCATATGAACCTACTTCATGGGATCTCCAATCACATAGGTTGGGTTACCATCTCTATTGACAATCATATTGGCCTTAACCTCATCTCTTTCTAGGATTGAAGAATTAATTTTCTTCCCACGGGTTTAGTCAGTGAATCGGCCGAATTCAGTTCTGACTTCACATAATCAATTGCAATTATTCCATCTTTCAGCAGCTGCTTACCGACATCATGCCTCAATTTCATGTGTCTGCTCTTACAACTATAGGATTTATTCTTCGCAATAACAAAGACAATTCATCCTTATCAAAGGGATCATCTGGTAACTCATCCTTCATTAAAGGGATCAACAATTCATCCTTCATCGAAGGGATCAATAATTCATCCTTCATCAAAGGGATCAACAATTCATCCTTTATTAAAGGGATATTCGCTAAGAGATTTCTTAGCCACTCAGCCTCAGAACCAGCCAGCTCCAGAGCTACAAACTCTGACTCCATAATCAATCTAACAATGATCATCTGTTTAGCTGATTTTCAGGATAGTGCACCACCACTTAAGGTGAACACATATCCACTACCAAATTTTGTTTCATCTGAATCAGAGATCCAGGTTGCATCACAATACCCTTCTAGTAGAAGGAAATCCACTATACATGATACCATAATTCATGGTTCCTTTCAAATATTTCATCAGTCTATTTAACGCAAATCAATGCTCATTATTGGGATTATGAGTATATCTACTCAGTCTACACACAACATAGGTTATATCAGGCCTAGTAAAATTTATTAAATACATCAGACTCTCAATAATTTGAGCATTCGTAGACTGAGCAACTGAGTCACCTTTATTCTTTTTCAATGGAGAGTTAGCATCATAAGGAGTGGTTATGTCACATCAAAAGATTTAAAATAATTTAAGAAGTCTTTCCACATAATTTTCTTTTTCTTGTGACAACATTATACATGAAACCACTTAAAAGAAAGTTGTATTGAAGGACCTACCATTTCTTGAGTTTCATACTAATTTATTGAAATATATTGTACAATTAAGAAAAAAATCTATATTAATGATTTTAATATTAATTGAGAATCTGTTCCAAGTCATGTTAACACTTTTACTTTACGTCCTATATTTTTTTAAGACTTGTTTACGATAAATAACCACTTATATCAAACATAATATGAAAATCTGAAAAATAAAATAATATAATTTCTTGCACTGAGACCTTTGTTTCCCAAACAAAATTGCAGATAAACTTTAACTTTCTAGTTCTATACAAGTTTTGCTTAAACATATATTGGTTAATATTAATCGTTACTTTTCTACGACTACAAGTCTACAACAACATACCTAGGATAGTTCCATCAAGTGGGGATTCTCTACCTCACACGTAGAACGGATGTTTTTGATAGACTCTCGGCTCAAAATAAAAATAATCTAAAAAAAAATAAAAAACAACAAAAAATAATAAAACAATAAACAGAAGCAAAAAAAAATAATCCTACAACAAGTATTATTATCAAACTACACAAACAACATATAATAACGAAGAACTAGAAACAAGACTAATACTACGAAATACTAGAATGGACATCAAGTCAATACACTCCGAACTACTAGTATGTAGACACTCCTATACCTTCTACCCTAATTTGTGACCTCCGCACCTTCCTACCTAAGGTCATATCCTCGGTCAGTGAGCTACAATTGTGTCATGTCTTGTCTAATTACCTCTGATCTCTCCATTACTTCTTCGATCTACCTTTACCTCTCCTGAATCCATCCATAACTAATCTTTCACATCTCCACATTGGGGCATCCGTGCATCTCCTTATCACACATACCTAGACCATCTCAATCTCGCTTTCCGTGTCTTATCTTCCACCAAAGTCATCCCACCTTATCTTGGATATTCTATGACTACAATGGTTCATATTATACATATAAGTGTTATTACTCATTGAGATACAACTTTTGACATTTTGAAATTTGCCAAACAATCCATGATCTTGATGTAGTTCTCAGTAGAAATATGGCATGTTCTTTAACTTTACATGCATCCTTTTGTATACACGTGTTAAAATTTAATGTAATACATTTCAAAATTAGAATATGTGATCTCAAACATTGGATAAAAATTAAAGAAAAAAAAACTCCATAGATTTGCTAAATGGCATATGCATTCATAAATGTGACCATCTTTGTATAGTTGGAATTTACACATCACAGCAAAAGAAGCAAACAAGAATTGGAACAGAAGAGTATAATACATATTTTCATGAATATCATATATATATATAAAGAGAACCCTAGGCTTGCCACGTAGGCCTGCCTACGTGGCGCCATCACAAAACAGGATTTCTTTTTAATTTATTTATTTTCAAAACTAGTTTTCCCCTTTAATGAAAAGTTGTGACATTTATTAAAAGTTGTGACTTTTATGAAAAACTGTACTAGCATTTATGAAAGGTTGTGACCATTCCGAAAAGTTGTGACTTTTCCAAAGAGTTGTGATCTTTTCGATAAGGCACAATAAGTATTTGTTCATACTATCATTTGTTGTCTATAAATAGAGGGGTTTCCTCTCATTTTAAAACAACGAAAATACTGAATTTCTTCTTCTTCTGCACAATTAAATATTCGTGTACTTTGCTCTTATTGAGTGGCTCACTGACACCATTATTTTTGTATCAATACACTGATTAATAAATTTATTTCATCATGAGAGGATCTATTTCTTTAAATCTCGGGTAGTAGAGGGGAATAATTTCCTTAAGAGGACATTATACATTCAGTTGGCTCAATTTTTTTTCTTTCTGTTTCATTCTACTGTTACAGATCCTGGTATGTTTTTGTACCGTCATTAATTTATGCTTATGATATTGATTGTTGTTTTTGAGTACATGTTTTAAACTTTGTTGTTTATGTTTCTGCAAAGTTATTGTTACAAGTATTTGCTAGTACAAATTAAATAACACACGTTAATTGAGTATTTACACAAGTTTTCTCTACTGAAATTGTTGAAGGTACAATAAAAAAATTCCTTAAAGATCTATACTAACATCTCTTGATGACAAGATTCAAATTTGGTATGCCATTGTAAGGACATAAATATCTTAAAAGCTTTATCGCACCTTGATGTGCGAAGTGAACCAGGAAAAGAAGACAACAATTAATAAACTTTTGACATGGGTTCAAGGATGTGACAGATATCCTATAGAGGAATATGACTAGACTGGAGTCTCTTTTAATCCCAAAGACAGATAACTACACAATAAATTAATTATTCATATTCAATACTTATGAAGTATGGACATATTCTCAAGTTTACTGCAAGTTGTAAATACTTTTCTTGAAGTAATAAATGTGTTTCTTGACATTGCGATTGGAATAGAAGTGTCGTTTAAAATTGAACAACCATCACTCTGGTATGTTGATTTTTAAAAAAACAGCCAAACAAACTGAATAATTTTGTGTAATATTTTTTTCTTTCACATAATAAGTTGAATTGTTGTCCAATATGATACACTCTCCTTTTAATTTTTCATTTCAATAATTACTTATGATACATTTAAATGGGGAAATTTAAAATGATGTATGTAAAGCAAAAGGTAGGCCTGAACTTTCTACACGTTAGAATTAGAATATTTGTTAACTTTTTTTCAGCCTTTTAAAATTTATTTATCCCTTCACCAACGATTATTTATTTATATAAAAATTTAATAGCTCAGGTTGATGTTCATTTAAAATCCCCAAAAATATCAAATAGTAACAAATTTTGGAAGCAAATGGATAAATTATAAAATCAAATTAAAGATGATTGATCGAAGGATAAACGATTATATGTTATAATTATCATTTTTCTTACATTATTAATGTTTGTTACTACGTAATCTTGTATGTAAGATGATATAGTGTTTTAGTACTAACGATGGATAGGTTTTAAGTATTATTTTATAAATTTTGTGATATTAAATTCCCGCGCAAGGCGCGGGTAATTTTACTAGTTTTTCTATATAAAAAAACACAATACATAAATGTGTCATTTAACTTGACTTCATTTCATATTTATGACATCCAACTTTGGGTGTGCACAAATAGACGGTTAAACTTGTATACAAGTTGAACAAGTAAACACACAAGTCCTAAGTGACATAATACATGCAGGACCAAAATGACTATGTAGGATGCCACATAGGAGTTATGACACGTGTGTCAATTTGTTTAATTTTGTACAAATTTAAGTGTCTACTTATGCACTTTCTAAATTGAAGGATATAAATGTGAGCTAAAATCAAATTAAGTGACATATTTATATATTTACCTAACTAAATATCATCCTTAATTAGAAGTAAATAATTTTTTATCACTCTATTTCTTCATATCCTAAACACTTCTTTAATTAGCAATTTAAAGTACCTCATAGAACTTAACCTATAAAATAGTAAATTGCTATAGTTTTAATGAATTATGAATAAGAAATAAAAATTAAACCATATTCCAAAAATATTTAGCTTTTTTTTTTATTGATCCATTTGATTTTTGCACATTTCAGTGACAAACGAAATCTTTGATACTCTCTGTGAGGGTTCAATGGAGAAAAAATGTCCAAGTTAGATTAGATACAGAAAAAAACATTCTTTTGCCATTTTCCCTCAAAAACTCAAAGAATAGCAATGGCGTTTTCTCTGCAATTCAACAACCCCATCTCAACTTTTTCATGTTCCCACCTTTATAATGGGATTAGAACTCAGCCCTCTAAATTCTTGTGTACTTCTTCTCCACAATCTGATTCTTCCAATAGCAGAGAAGAAGCTTTTCAAGACTCATCTGGGTATATGGAAATTCTATCCTTTTGATTTTCTTTCTAACTAAGATTGGTAATGAAGCTCCAAGCTCGAATGGGTTTGGGGGTTTGTTGATAATGGTGCATATTTGTAGACTAATCATCTCTATCTTCTTAATTAAAGGGAAAATGATAAAGGGTATGTGATTCTGGTGGAAAAGTACAGGAATGGAACTTTGAAAAGGTATATTTTTTAACTCTTTTTTCGACATTTTGCTTCATTAGCTAAGATTACTGATTGAATGCTACCTATAAAAAAATGTGCTGATTGAATGATGGTCGAATGTGGAGATTACTTGGGACTATTTTAAAGTGAAATAGGATCCCGTGGAGTATTGGTGTGTAGTTGGGAATTGGTTGATAGGATATGGGGGACATTTGGCTATTTTCTCGAGATTATTTCCTGATGTTTTACTAGTCTTGATTTTACCGATAATGGGTGTAGTTGTGGGTGCTTAAATAATTCCTTGCTACATTTGTTGTTTGAGTATGTAATCAAGAATGAATAGTCAGAGGTGAATGAATAGTCAGAGGTGGATCCACGATGTAAACATGATGAGTTCGACCTTAAGGTTTTTAGCACTGAACTCACTGCACCATTAGAAATTAGGATTATTGTTTCGAAAACTATTATTTATTAAAACTTTAGAAGTTTCACATATATTCCTACACTATGTGTCAAAAATAAAAAAAATCAGTTGAACCGGTAGTTGGAACACTATGTGAATAGCACTTTACCTTTGCAAAGTGTCATGAATAGTTATTGGTCTCTTGACTGTTTGAACATGTTAGTATTGATTTTTATGGATAGGTATGTTATAGATAATGACTCTGAAATGAAAATGTTTCTTGAGGAGCATGTACCCACGACTAGTAGATCCCAAGATCTTGATATCTCTGGCATGGAGTTATCTTGGCTCCCTAAGGTTATCAAGGATTTTGTGTTACCATCAGGTTTCCCAGGTAACAAACATCAAATTGTTTGTTTCCATTTTCTTCTTGTCTTTCTTATTTCCCTTTTCACTATATTTCTAGTTTTTGTTTTCCTACATGCTAAGCGCCCATTTGACCATTGATATTTTTTGTTATTAAGGGGACATAGGTGTTCTTTAGATGTCTTATATGAACTATCGCTGCAGATACAGTTTCAGATGATTACTTGGACTACATGTTGCTTCAGTTCCCAACCAATGTAACTGGATGGATCTGTCACACACTGGTGACTTCAAGTCTCTTAAAGGCATGTCAATCTTATTCGGGCCATTAGTTCCACTTGGGTATGTTAAAGTGCTTGTAAAACCTGCATTTAGTGGCGGAGCCAGGATTTTCAATAAGAGGGTTTAAAATTTGAAGAAGTGAATACACGAACTAGTCGAAGGGGGTTCGACATCTATTATATATACCTAAAAA
Organism: Solanum piurae; assembly: GCA_029582685.1. NCBI lineage: Eukaryota > Viridiplantae > Streptophyta > Magnoliopsida > Solanales > Solanaceae > Solanum > Solanum piurae. Next base: position 27,213 of record JAJOOO010002564.1, read on the forward strand.
ATAATTTTAACCATGTATATATAGTAATATTTTCCACCGAAGGGGGTTCGGATGAACCCCTAAGAACATGCTGGCTCCGCCCCTGCCTGCAACTGCTTGCCAGGATTGTGACCTTCTAAATGAAAATCATTGACAAACTAATGAAACAGAGTCTAATATAGTTTTATTTAATTAGCTTACAAATCGTTCTCTGCTCAGTGCCTCTCATTTTTATCTGCCCCTGGTCTCTCTCTCACCTTTTTGCCTTTTGACACTTATCTTTGAGTTCTCTTCTCCTCCAGAAGGTTCAATGTTAAACTGTCAAGTTTTTTTTTAGTGATTCGGTCCCATTTATATTTGTGAATCATGTTATTACACTTTGTCCAAGTTATATTGGGCTTAGGAGTTGCTAACATATTTTATGGTTGTTGGATCCATGCCCACGTGCTTTCAGTTTGATTCCGACTCATCCTGTACTGATTAATATCTAATATCCAGGCGGTTGGAGTGGGCTCTTTTTCCGGAACTTCCGCAGCTGCTTCAGCTGCTGCTTCTGCTGCTGCCATAAGGTACTGTTCATTTTCATCAGCTTTTTATCTCATGCAATGTGGCCTTGACTTTAAGGAATTCAATATTTTTCTCATATGTTATTATAATTCATGTTGATTGCTACTAGAAAACTTGGATAGCATTGTGCTTTTAAGTTCATAGCATGCACTATAGTTTAGTGGCTGTCCTATTGTTTTTGCAGATGGGTTTCAAAGGATGGAATTGGTGCCCTTGGACGCTTTTTCATTGGTCTGGTAGTTTAAAATAAGTATAAGAAAAGAGTTAAGGACCTATCTGATTAAAATTGTTAGTAAAGGCTGATGTCTTCCAGGTGGGCGGTTTGGCAATCTTTTTGATGATGATCCTAAACAATGGCGCATGTATGCAGATTTCATTGGTAGTGCAGGAAGGTATCACAAATATTCGTCTTTCTTGGGTACATCAAAGTTTATTGGTTCTAGGGAACTGATGACGTTGATTTCTTTTTGCAGTATATTTGATCTCTGTACCCCTCTCTATCCATCTTATTTCCTACCTTTAGCATCTCTTGGAAATCTTGCCAAGGTATTTAGCTATCAAAAAATACAGTTAGTCTTCATGCATCCCTAGGAAATGATTCCATGAGCAGTACACTTTGTGTAGAAGTTCTCTATGAATCTGATATGTATCTTTCTTTTCTTGAGTTGTGTAATAAGTCAATTTTTGATGTTTCTTAAGTGTTGGTATTTTTTAAGTAGGCTGTAGCAAGGGGGCTAAAGGACCCTTCATTCCGGGTTATACAAAACCACTTTGCTATCGCTGGAAATTTGGGAGACGTAGCAGCAAAGGTATTACTTGAATATTTCTGCCATAGATCAGATCTAGTGAACTGGATTTGCCGAATTTAATCTTCATATGATGTTTGAGTTCAATAGTATAGTTGTTTGTATGCTGGTATGCCTTTCCTTTCTTTATCCATAGTGGCTGAGCTTTTGTGGTGAATCAAGAAGTTTTATCAATAAATATAGTTATAGTAACTGTAGATTTCAGCTCCATAAATGTATTAAATTTGTAAGTTCCATATATTTTATCCCTCGGTGCTTTCTTCCACAGGACGGCCAATGCGTAGTTTCTTTGAATTCTCCAATTTACAATTTTGTGCATGTATTTTAGTATTTCATAAGATTATTAATGGTTTCAAGCTCGGATAAAGGAAGGTCGTGGTAGTTTGATGACCAGCGTAAAAATAACCTAACTATGAGTTTTGGTTAGAGACCCGTATCTCCCTAAATGAATAAATATGAACTTTAGAGAAACTGTTGTTAATAATTTTTCTAGTATTGGAATGAAATAGCCCTAATTATTGATATTATAATTATTTGAGTGAGGTCAAAATACCGGGATACTTTAGGTGTGTTTTTGACCCTTCGCTCTCTCAATTCTTTTGTTTGATCATTTTATGGATTTCTCCTTGTAACATTTCTGGATAATCTAATATTGATATCAGGAGGAAGTTTGGGAAGTAGCAGCTGAGCTGCTAGGTCTTTCTCTCGGCATACTAGCTTTGGTATGACATATGTTTGTTTATATGGTTTCAATCTAGGTCCGTCCCATCATATGATAACTTTCTAAGGGTCCTCGACCAATATAATCCTCATCTTTTCCATAGTAACATATGTTGATCTTCCTTTTTCTTCTGAAAATGTAATGCAGGATACACCCGGTATCTCAAAGTCTTATCCTACATTGGCATTAACATGGTTAAGTGTGCGGATCCTACATCTTTGGTTTCGCTATCTGTCTCTTTCAGTTCTGCAATTCAACACGGTGAGACGTTATTCTTAGTTATCACTTATCAGTATACCGAATTGCCATTTTGACTTGCCACAAAATGTTTTTGGCACTACAATCAAGTAATTTTTTTAATTTCTTTTACACTTTGCTTTATCTTCTTTATCTTTTTTTCTGGACCCTGGTCCCTGAGCATAAGTTAATAGCAAGAGATAATTCACATATCTAATAGACCACAAGAGGGGTCCCCAATGTTTGATATATTGGTTCTCTCAGATTTCTGAAAGCTTTTCTTTCCTCATATATAGGGAACAGCTAAGTGAGTACAATGAACGATAATGAAACATGTATTTTGAATTAAGCAACAATCTTCTGAATTTTCCTTGGCTTGTTGACTTCTGATTACTCTGCTTTTGTGCAGATAAATCTCAAACGGGCTCGCATATTAGTGAACTCTCATGTTTTACACTGTACAGTTCCAGGTAAAATCAGTCTTGTTTTCTCCGCAATCTTCAACTATATGCGGTAAGTCAGGCCTGTTACTCCATGTGGACCAGGAATCAATGAATGCAATAGGATGGAGAGCATCTTATTGTGGGAAAGATACTTAAGGCCACAAATTATTTTTGAGATATCTTTGGAGGAGATGATCAATGCGGGCAAATACAGATCCACGGTATAGCCTTCTTTGGCCCATATATAACTTTATGACAAGTTGCATTGGTTTATGCTTAAGAAGTAACTTATATCCTGGGTAGATAATAGCAGAATAATGTCAGTTTCATGAAGTCAAGTGAACTGTTCATAGAATCTGCAAACGGATTCAGAGAACTCTTGGATTTGTACGACGATTTAAAGAAATCATAATTGTGACAGTATTCTTGAAAGGTGATGTTTGGTTCATTCTTTGCAGCAAATCAAGCAACTCCTTCATATGTACAAGGAGGAAAAATATTTTCTTGTAGTAAATCAACAAATGCCAACAGATTTTCAGGTTTTTGTATCTTTCAAGGTATGCACTAATTATACTCTGCTTAGGACACAGAGCTGTCACTTCACTTGCAATGCTTACGTCTATTCTCACTTCCCCGCAGGAAGGAGCCACAAGCCTATCCGTGTTTCGAAGTGTATGGCAAACATATTGGCTATATCAAAACTGGGGCTGGTCAGATAATATCTTTGATCGACTTGAGCAGAGCTTGGTCGAATTGAGAGATAGATTTCCTGATCTATTACAACAACTAACTGATGCTGGATGGGATACAAACAATTTAAGTTTAAAGGTCCCAAAAGAAATGTTGATCAACGAGCTGAGTTAATTTCACATATGGCCACTTAATTTTATCCACTACAAGTCTACAACAGTAAACCTACTGTTACAGTGAGTAAAGTTAAGTAACCATACGTGAAATTAACTCTTCCTGCAGCGTAACACCAGGGAAACACCTGTCTGCAGTTGATCATACTCCAAAGTCCTTACACTAACTTTTTTTGCCTGTTTGATGGGTTGTCGTCTCAAGTTTACATTCACTGTCCCTTTTGCTATTGGATGGCAAATTTTCGATGGCCTCGTCTTCTTGGAAGGGATCGATGCACAATTGGAGTCAATTTTATTGTTATAGTAATAAATATTCTTGGTAAATTTTTCTGCAGTTAGAGGAAAATGCTGCTGGCAAATAAGATAATTTGTACATCTTCAGGAATACCATTTTATGTCTTCCTTTTTGTGCTAGTAAATATTTGTTGACTTATGTGAAATTTAGAAGGAAGTTGTCGTCCTTGTTACTTGTATCAATAATATTTTGTGCAAGTTTATTTTTATGGAAAAGGGCTAAAAATACCCTCGAACTATTTGAAATAGCTCACATTTACCCTTTGATTGTTTTTGGTATAAAAAAAAATATCCTTTCTGTCTATCCTAACAATGTTAGCGCATAAACCATTTAGGTGTTGACATGACAGTCCAGCATGGCAAAAAGGGGGCAAAATTGAGTCTGTCTATCTTTTTTAAAAATTATAGGTTCAACTAAAAGTTTTCAAGTTCAAATGAATTTAAGAATTAGGAAAAGAAAGAATTATTTAAAATTAAGATATATTTTGAAACCATCACAGATTTGGTTCGAATTCAAAATTATACCAAATTTTGTGAAATAAAATTTATGGATGTTTGTTTTGGAAATTGAATCTTTGTGCTGAAATATATATTACATTGACATAGACATTCATGCACATTAATCTAGGGTATTCCCGGTAAGGGGTTATCCAGTACAAGATGTTGCATCTAGAGCATTTCATTTTAGCGTTGTCGAAGATGGATTGGATAGAGAGGCGATGCTTATGCCTCTTCTTTCTCGATAGGATTCCCATCATTTTCAGTCTATGTCGAAGGAGACAAGGAAAGAGTCCGTCGACCCAAAGTAGTGTGTTTGCATGTATCACTAGTAGTCTTCCGTTGTTCACTTTGTAATGTTGTTTGGCTGAGTCCCGACTATTTGACTAGGGATACGGGTTTATGAACTCATTCCTTCTATAAAGCTTGATCTGATATGCGTGTGTCTATTTAATTTGTTCAACTTTATACAAGTTTAAGTGTCTACTTGTGCCCTTTAACTTGACCTCATTTCACATAGACGCCCTCTAACTTTGGTTGTGCACAAGTAGACACTTAAATTTGTATAAAATTGATCAAGTAGATCCATGAGTCCTACGTGACATAATACACGTAGGACACCACGGAAGATGCAAATTGACATATAGAATGTCACGTACGATACGTGTGTCTATTTGTTCAACTCTATACAAGTTTAAGTGTCTACTTGTGTACACCCAAAGTTGGAGAACATAAATATAAGTTAAGGTCAAGTTAAAGGACATATTTATGTATTGTGCCTAATGCTTGGTTAAATTTGTTATCTTAATTTAATTGTATGCTTTGAATGAATACGCATGAATGTCTATTAGAAGTACTATATTTTAACTCCAAAATAGCATACAACTCCCCCACCAAGTTTACAAAATTTGTTTTTTCTTTATCGTTGATGCAATTAAACAAGTTTTTTTTTTTTATTGTACTGGTATTGATTAAAGTTTTGAGAGTTGTGAATATTGAGTTCTAATATCTCCACTAAAATTAAAAAAAATTGAGGTTGTTATGATCATAGTCGAGTTGTTAGTTAATGTGTCAATTCTTGAATATTGGGTTGTTATAATCTCTTATTTTAAATTTGTTATTATCCTCAATTATTGATTTTTGATTGCTATAGTATCTTGTTTTAAGGTTCTTCTTAGAATCTTGATTACTGTAATCTCAATCTTATATTAAATAGCCCCATCCATATTTTCTCTTCCATGTACTTTCATTATCGCCAAAACATTTCAGTGCTTGATTCACACCGAGGTTGGTGTTAATCTTTTCTTTTTAGAGTTTTTGTGAAAAAAGGTCTTTCTTGATATGAATCTTCTTGCATTAATTTTTTTCTATGCTAAAGTTTTTTGCTTTGAATTTTGATTTTGTTGAAATCTGACCATATATAATCTGTCATAGACTATATCTTTAAATTTCTATATAATTAGATTTCTAGATTTAACTGTACAAATATGGAAAGGAAGGGATGATTGTGAAGAGGATATGAACTAGGATTACTTATTCTAAAGAGGTCTAAAAGCCTCATTCATTGCCTTTTATTTTTATTCATGAACAAAATTGTTTTAAAATACTATTCAATAGATTTTTCTTATTATGTTTTAAGTATTTTAGATTGTAATTGTTATAATTTATACCTTAGAAATTTTCGTCTTTATTTAATTCAACTATTTTTGCACACACTTTTCTGATTTTGCATCTTTGAACTTAATGTATGTGAGGATGTGGAGTTAATTATTTTTGTTCCTCCTTGCTCCTTGTGAGATTCATTTATATCCTCCCCCATTTTGTGCTCCTTTTAAGATTTATTTATGTAATTGTGTATAAGTATATCAGAATTTTCTATATTATTTACTATTTAACTGAATTGTAAGTTTCTTAATTTTATAGACGATTGAAGATTTTTTATATTGTGTCTATTTTAAAAAATATTTGCCATACTTGAGGAAAATATTATTTTTTCTTTTTTAATTAAATAATTATAATTTAATATTGATACAAGTAACTTTAAAAATATTTCACATCCTTATTAAATATGATAATTTTTTCCATATGATAGTAAGCAGGGGTGTACAAAATCGAACCGAAAATCGAACAAAACCGCAAATCGAATCAAACCGAGAAAAAAACTCGACTAGTGGTTGGTTTGACTTGGTTTGGTATTGAAAAAAAAAACCCAACTATATTTGGGTTGGTTTGGTTTTAACTAAAAAAACCAAACCGACATTATATATATAATTTTAAAATTTTATTTTATACATAAAAATATTTACTTTGATATAATTTTTAAATATTTCTTATACTTTTTCATAGTTTTTATCTTTTAATATATTATTTC
>JAJOOO010002565.1:0-28953 GCA_029582685.1 Solanum piurae
TGACTAATTGAATATAATTGTGGGTTAAAGTAAAGTCTAAACCATTTTTCTCGTGGGATCGACCCCAACCTACAAGTTGGGTTCTTTACTTGATAACGATCGCTTATGCTTCTTTAGGGAGGTGTAATTTGAGCGTATCAAATTTTGCGACCTAACTCATCTTGTACTGAAAGTTATGGTCGTTTGAGGTTGACCAAAAACTCATAACTTAAGCTTAACTTTCAGAAAACTCAATTTGTCTCTTTCCAAATTAGTTCTTTCTAAATTTAGCTCTTTTTAAGACGGGATGTTACAAACGGGATTTTCCAACTCTCCACCCGTGCTAATGGTTTGGCCATTTGTCTGTACGACTTCACCAAGGTGGTCGACCTTCCACACTATTAGGTTAGGACATGGATTTAAATAATCAAGATAGAATCTGATGTTTAACGGAGAGTATGATACAATATGTTCATATGTTCGATATTTAGGCATAAAATGAATTGTGATACCATAGTCTATAACATTTTGTGATTGCACGACCGATGTGGGACAATTGTTTTGTGATTGATCACCCTGATTAGCGAGGCATACCCCTCCACCTTCCATAGTGTAGTAGGCCGGAAGTATGTGGTACCTACAACTTGCGTTGAGGGGCTTACCATCGATATCGAGTACATCTACCAATAGTTGGTTGTTGTTGCAAGTTGCCAATGGAAGGAATATTGCAAGGGAAACAAAGAGAACTACTATGATCTTCATCTTTAGGGACTTTTTTTGTTTAGATGATTATCCTTCCTTGCCTACCCCTTCATTTTATAGACAAGATTTTGGTCTAATGTGAAACACGTTTGATTTGTTTGTTTATACCAATAATAATGTTTTTTTTAGTTGTAATATAAAAGTATAATTTTTCAACCAATGTAATTCAGAATTTGAACTTGAAACCCTAAAGTTAAATTTTGAATCTGCTATAAATCGTTGATTCAACGTTTAGATTTATGTTTAGGAAATTCTCTCTCTCTCTCTCTCTCTCTCTCTAAATATATATATATATATAGTGTAGGTTTTTACTAAGGGGGTTGGGTGAACACCCTCGCCTCCTCCTAGATTGATCTGCCCAAGCCTGCTACTAGCTCTCCCACCAACAGATGTATAGCGATAACTCTACCCACTAAAGTTAGAGGCTCCCTCTATTTCATATTATTTGACACAACCATTAGGAAGATCTTCATTAGAGGTGTATTTAACTAAACTAATATTATTAATTATATTTTAAGACTTTAAATTTGACTAGTACTATTTGATGTAGTTATTTTTTTCAAAAATGTCCCCGCTCTATGATTTAACAACCAAATGGAGGGGATAGAACCTAACCTCCTTTTACATCTTAGGAAAAGTGATCCTATCATGTTAAGATTCTATGATAGTTTTTCATATGAGAGCTTATTTTCTTAGACTAAGCTGCAATTTTATTAAATTTGAACTTTATTCTGTCATGCCTTGCCCTATATTACTTTATTAAAAAAAATTATAATTAATATTTTGTCCTGCCCCATTTTAACGCCTCCCCCCTCCATTTAAATATTTTCCTATCCCACCTTATTAAAAGTGTGCCCTGCACCACCACATTCTGCTCCAATTGTCACCCCTATCGGCAATGAATCGGAGGATGTGAGAACCAATTAGTCAGCTTCATTTGAAAGGTTATGTAAAAATAGCATATTAGGACTCTAAACATGTTTATACTTATTTCAACAAGGTGACAATCTCTTAAAGTTGATACATCATTTTTTATTTAAATATCTTATAAAGTAGGTATTGTTTATTTTAAATGTCTCAAGTAGGATTTCATTGTATCATTTTGATATTTTTTACTGACTTAACATATTGTGTGTGTTGCACCCACTTTTAACGCACGGGGAGCTTCTTTTCTTTATTTTTTGTAAAATATATTTCTTTTTCACTCTCTATTTTTACCACTTTTCTTTTTTTTAAAAATATTATTTTTTTAAAAAAAGAGGCCACTGCCTTTATATAGATAAAAAAAATTGGAGTAAAAAATTAGATCAATGTCCAAAAATCCATCAGATGACATAGGCCCACAAACTAGCTCAACCAACATAGGAAACAAAACAATAGACAAGAATCTAATTTTTGATGAAAAATATTACAAATATGGAAAAAAAAAAAATTAAAACATCAGTACACTAAATTTTACTTCTTTTAAGAACATGAAAGAACAAAACATGAAATGTTGAAAGAAAAATAAAAGAAGAATGCTATCACTTTTGTTGGAACCTCACCCAAAAATTACTATCACTGTAAAATCGTCCTCCTAATCAAATCTACAGCAAACAAAAATACAATAAAATCTAACGAAAAAAAAAATAAAAAAAAAAGAAATTTTGGAAGAAGAACAAAAAAAGATTTTCAAAAGGAATAGTACCAGAATGAAAAGGGGAAGGGTGGGGGTGGGGGATAAGTTGGGGTTTTGGAGGGGGGGTAGAAAATAGGCAATTTTTATTTATTTTGTTGAAAATTATTTTTTTCTTTCTTTTTTACAATTTATTTTAAAATTATTAATTAGTATATCAAAAATTCACATGTTTTCTTTAAATTAGTTATGAAGATATAGATGTTATTCTTGAGTGTATTGCACACACTTTATTATAGTTTTAGTTTAATTGTCAAAAAAGTGTCAAAATGACAATAACATGTCCTTAGTTAAAGTGTTTAGAAAAAATTGGTGTCAACTTTAAGAGATTGACGATGGATTCCGCTTTAATAGAAAATCACAAATGATGATCAGTTTCTCGGGTTACTTACCAATATGTACAAGCAACAAAAAATATTTTCAAAAAGTGATCATATGTATATGTAATGTATCGATATGTATATATAATGTATTGATATTGTATAATCGTGTATAGATAGTGTAGAACTATGCATCAAAGATGTAGATACAATTTCGATATAATAAAGTATACATTGCAGATGGATGTTTCTCAATCCTACCTAACTCAAATTTCCTCTAACCAGTTCCAAAATTCAGATATGAGCTCATCTTAATTGGATTGTCGTGTACTAATTGTTAAGTCTTTTCCGCATGGAACATTTTTTTAACGTGTAATTTCTTGTTTTAATACAAAAATTATGATACAACCAGGACTTTAAAAGCGTTAGTTCAACTATATGAATCAGCGGTCCTTCATTTGAAAGAAACTTGACAACGTTAGTAAACACCAATCCATTCACACGTAAAAAAAATAAATGTTATTCATTAAACATATAAGATTGAAATTTCTGAGCTCACTTAAAAAGGTGCATTCAATCATCATCACATTATATGATACTTTGAACGTAGATTTGCACATCTATATATAAGTATTTTTTTTTAAAAAGCATACAACACTATTTTATATGATCTAAAGAAGAAAGCAGGGGCGGACCCACATGGTACCGGATGGGTGCTCGAGCACCCATTAACCTCGTAGCGAACTATATATACTTATATAGAAATTAGGAAAAAACGTATAAAATCTAAAGCCGAGCACCCAAGTCACAAATGGTTTGGTTGGCGTAGTGGTTATAACTGTGTGTTTGAGGTTGTTAACTTGCTTTTGGTTCTGGGTTTCGATTCTTGCACATTAATTTTAGTTTAAAATTCAACTCTCCTCTTTCTACTTATTTATTTCAATTTGTTTTCTTATTTTAATTTATTTGTCTCCTTATGTTGATTGTTCTTTATTCTCTTTCACCAATTGACCTTTCGTTAACTTTTTCTAAACAAAACTTTATAAAAAAAAAAACATTTTCCTTCTTCGTTTATCCGAAATAATTTTTATTGTAGGTTTTTATATTGATTTTTTCGCTATCATATTTAAAAAGAGAATTTTATACAACTCTCACAGTGTTAAGAGCTATTATATATTATTTCTACTATTTTTCAAATTACAAAAATCTCTTAAATTTTGTGGAATTTGGATACATCATAAAACGTCCCGATACATCACCTAAAGTAATGTTTCTGATAATAGGAGAGAGTGTGAATTTTTGTAATTTTTTCAAATGGTTGGAAATTTTAAGAAATATGGTAAAATAAATTGTGTATTTAGGTAATTGTTCCATACCCTACTTTTCTTGTAGGTTTATCATTCAAGCTATGAATGTGTGACTTATGTAACAATGTAGAATGATACATTCTATACAAATATACCGGATTTGCCTATAATAATAACTGTTAGTTAAGAATTCAAAAGGCTCCATATGAAAACTTATGGGTTAATATTTTCCTTTAATTCACAATGTGTTGTGTTCGTTTGTCGTGTAAGTAAATACTTGTTTCATTTTCTCTTAGGTGTACCATTTATACTTTCAGGAAATTAAAGGGCTAAGAAATTATAAAAAAGAAGAGAAACATCAAAGATAAAGTATGCATTGGCACTTAACTAGGCCATGCAATACATTATTACTCCCTCCGTCCCATTTTATGTGGCAATATTTGACCGGGCATGGAGTTTAAGAAATAAATGAAGACTTTGAAATGTTTATCAAATTGCCCTTTAAAAAGTAGACTCACTTTTATCTCTCCTCATAAATGTATTGGAGTACTATCTTTAAAATTAAGTGGGACCAATAAGGATAAAAGAGGAATTGTACATTTAAATACTTACCATATAAGAAAATGTGACATTTATTTTGGGACTGACCAATAAGAAAATGGTGCCACATAAAATGGGACAGAGGGAGTATTATTTGGACTAAGGTCCTTATTACATATCATATAGTATTTCACTGTTTTGACGATTCTTACAAAGGCTGGGACCTGGTCCACGGTAGAATCGCTCTCGTCCAAGTCTCAATGGTGAACACTTGTAAAGTTGCCTTGTTAGCAGTTAGGTGAGAAGGACAGTGTACTCCTCTAATGAGAATGGACGAAGTTGTTTGTTCAATGGATAATACATCATTGGTTGATTGATATATTCAAAACAACAAACAACAAAGATCATTCATTTAAAAAGTGTTATATTTTTGTTTAAAGAACTCAAGCTTTAAAACACACACCAAGGGGCATGATAGAGATATCAAGGGAATCTTTAAGTGTTGTTGTCTAACTGTTTGTAATGTGCTGAAATTGAAAGATTTGTTTCTCATCTATAAAGAAACGCATCAAGTCTTTTATTTGTGTACCAAATACAAGAACACAATCAAAGTTAATTGTGTGTCTTGTGAGTGAACTCTATATTAATCAGAGTTAGTTAATATAGTAGCAATGGAGGCATTGCTTTGGCTCAGTTGAGTAATAGAGTTATTACTTGTAGTGAGATTATGAGTTTAATCTCGTTTGGCTTATTTTAAATATGTATTTACTTGTTGCTTGATATTAGTGAAAACAATTGGAAATCCTGTGAGTACATGTCATTGTTATACTCCCTTGAGCAAGGAGGTTTCCACGTAAACACTCCTTGCTTTTATTGTTCTTTGTATTTCTTTTACTACATTCCAGCATACCTTCGACCTAGTACTATAGCACACGGTGAATTAGCATATCTCAACAATTGGTATCAGAGTTTGAAATTTTTATTTGACTAACATCAAGAAAGGATCCTGCGAAGATGGCTGCTCCACCATGCTTAGAAGAAGGTATGTCCATCACACGTCCCCCTCGCTTTAATGTACATTACTATGAGTGGTGGAAGACTAGAATGCATGACTATATTATGGTAGAAGACAATAAACTTTGGGACATCATTCTTGATGGTCCTTATGATCCAACTAAGGATGTTAAAGAAGGAGATCTGACTCGCGTGGTTCCAAAAACCAAAAGGAAGTATGATGAAACTGATAGAAAAAAAAAATTACAAAGCTAATAAACTACTGGTTTGTGGGATTGGAGCTGATGAATACAATAAAATCTCAGCATGTTAAACAGGTAAGGAAATTTGGGATTGCTTAAAGATAGCCCACGAAGCTATTGTTCAAGTGAAGGAATTGAAAGTGGACATTCTTACGATTTAGTATGAGAACTTCAGCATAAAGGAAGGAGAGACCATTCATGACATGCACATCAGATTCACGTCCATTATCAATGAGCTTCGATGTCTTGGTGAGCCTATATATCACACCAAGCAAGTTCGAAAGATTTTTTGAGTTCTTCCGAAGTCATGGGAGAGCAAGGTAAATGGTACCAGTGAGGCTAGGAACCTACAACTCTCACCATGGACGAGTTGATTGTAAACCTTCAAACTTATGAGCTAAAAAAGCAACAAGATCTCTCTAAAAGAGAAGGAAAGAAAGACAAGTCCTTGGCACTGAAGGCCTCCCCAAGTGAACTATCAGAAGACGATGAGGGATTGGCCTACTTGACTAGGAGATTTCAAAAAATAGTCAAAAAACATTGAGGGTTTCAGAGAAAAGAAAACTGTAGTCGATCTGCAAATGCAAATGATCTCTGTCACAAGTGTGGAAAGCCAGGACATTTCAGGAGAGAGTGTCCAAATCACAAGCTAGAGTAGAAAGATTATGCCAGAGGAGATACAGAAAAGTGTAGGGACCAGGTCCCTGATAATGTAAAGGGTAAAGCAACCGCTGATCAGATAGTAAAGAAAGCTTTTGTTGTATGGGGTAACTCCTCAAGTGCTCTGAGAAATCAAATCATCCCGAAGATATTTCCATGATGGTTATCAAAGATGAGGAAGACATCTTCAACTCTTTTTTTTCATTGATGGCAAAGTCAGAAGATGAAGACACTAAGGAGGAGGTTACCCTTCTTGACCTTAAAAGTAATATAGATACTTACTCCATCAAAAGGTTAAAAAAACTTGTTGTGCTAATTGATTCAGTTGGTGAATTAACTGTTGAAAAGAATTCCTTGAAAGAGAACTTAGACTTTTGTCAAGATGAAAAAATAGCTCTTCTGTCTCAAATGTCTGAAATAAATGATAGAGTGGTTGCTTTGGATACTGATTACTTACAACATAAAGAAAAGTCAGAAACCACTTTAAATGGGAAAAAATCGTAGTTTTAAGTTGGATCTGGAAGAAAACTTAAAGAAATCTGAGGTAAAACTGGTTGTTGCACTAGAAAGAAACTCCCTGTTAAAAATGGATCTAGGTCAAGCTAAGGAGGAATTGAACAAAACCTTAAAATAGACTAATTCCTCAAAGATCCTTGCAAACCTGGCTTATCAAAAATACAACTGTGGGAAGGGTCTAGGATGTCGAAAGATGGAACCTCCTTACAACCCTCACAACAAGTATGTCTCTGATAACTTGTTGTGCACTCATTGTGGTAGAAACAACCATATGAAAAGGACTTGTGAATCTCTAAGGAAATTCAAATAGAACTTTGAAAAGTTCTCTAAACTAAGGGATAGAAGGGAACCTGGTCCTAGCTGTCACTTCAATGAGAAAAAACTGCCTCTTTGGACCGGAAAGTTTCTTACAAGCCCCTGTCTAATTTTGGAAAACTCCATCTCAAGTGGATTCCTAAATCTAACAGATGATTATTTGTCCGTAGAAGAGAGGAAGCAGTCGATGTTGGTTCATGGACAGCGGATGATCCAAGCATATGACTGGAGAACTGCATCACTTCCTCTCTTGTGAAGCACACCAAGGTGGTGGTGTGTCATTTGGAAATGGTAAGAAAGGGTACATTCTTGGAATTGGGAAAATCAAAAAGTTTGCGGAGCATTCCATAGATGATGTTTACTATGTTAATGGTTTGAAGTATAACTTGCTTAATGTTTCCTAGATTTGTGATAAGGGAAATGAAGTCAATTTTTTTCCAACAAGTGCATTGTTACCAATCTCATCTCTCAAGAGGTGATATTAACTGCAAAGAGGCTTAAGAATATGTTTTTTATCAAACCTGGACTTAATAAGAGGAGATAATCTTACATGTCTTAGTGTTCAAAGAGACAACACCGATTGTGGCACATGATGCTTGGTCATGTAAGTACATCACTTCTGAATAAACTTGTCTTCGGGGACCTGGTCCTTGGTTTGCCCAAATTGAAATTTGCAAATAATAAGATTTGTGATGTTTGGGTAAAAGGAAAGCAAACCAGATCCTCGTTCAAACATAAGAAAGGCATAAGTACAAATAGGCCATTGGAACTTCTTCATATGGATCTATGTGGTCAGTACAACCAGTCCATTGGAAATTCTTCATATGGATCTATGTGGTCATGTAAAGATTCAAAGTAGAGGTGGAAAGAAGTACATTTTTGTGATAGCCGATGATTTTTTAACGTTCAACGGGATCATATTCCTACGAACCAAAGACGAGACAACTGATGTGTTCATTATGTTTTCGAAAAGAATTCAAATTATATAAAGTTGAATTGTAAAATTATAGGGATCAGGTCGGACCATGGTACAAAGTTTGAGAATGCTCAAATAAAAGGCTTATGTGTTGAACATGGAATCAGTCACAACTTTTCTACTCCTAAAACTCCTCAACAAAATGGGGTAGTTGAAAGGAAAAATAGAACTCTAGTGGAAATTGCAAGAACCATGCTTATTGACTCTAATCTGGCAAATAACTTCTGGGCGGAGATAGTGAACACGGCATGCTATGTAACCAAAAGGTGCCCCATCATATCCATGCTTAAACGGACACCGTATGAACTACTAAAAAGAAGAAAGTGTAAACTCAGTTATCTTAAGGCTTTCGGATACAAATGCTTTGTTCTTAATAATGGTAAAGATGATCTAGGTAAGTTTCATCCTAAAAGTGATGACGGAATTTTTGTGGCATACTCTTCAACAAGCAAAGCATACAAAGTCTACAATAAAAGAACTTTGTGCATAAATCAGAGTGTTCATGTCACTTTTGACGAATCTGGTGGAATAAACAACCTTCAAGATGGAAATGAAGTTGAACTTTAAGAGCTACTGCACATCCTGAAAGACAATCTTGTGCAGGAAACATCTCATGAGGTTGATCCAAAATTATGAAAAGAATGAAAATCCTGAAGAAGGACCAGGTCCGTTTAACTCTTCAGATATAGTCGACAAAGAGGAAACCAATGAAGAAAACTTTGAAGATGGAGAACTAGATGTTGAACCTAACAACGAAGCTGCAAGGAAATCAGGATGGAAATATCAGTCCTCCCATCCTATGGACAAGCTTGTTTCACCTTTGGATTTCGGAATGCACACTAGATCAAAAACAAGAAAGTTAGTTGCATTATCAACATTCATATCCATATTCGGACCCAAGAATATAAATAAAGCTCTAGAGGATGAAGCTTGGGTAAATTCAATGCAGGAGGAACTTTATCAATTTGAGAGAAGACAAGTATGGCACCTGATCCCTAGACCAGTAAACAGAACCATAATAGGGACCATGTGGGTTTATAGAAACAAGCTTGATAAGCATGGGATTATTACAAGAAACAAGTTAAGGCTAGTAGTGCAGGGATATAATCAGAAGGAAGGGATCGATTATGATGAAACCTTTTCTCCAGTTTCTAGAATGGAGGCTTTCAGGATTCTAATTGCATTTGCCACATACATGGAGTTCAAGATATTTTAGATGGATTCAAAAGTGTCTTTCTCAATGGTTATCTGAAAGAAGAGGTATTTATCAAACAGCCTCCAGGTTTTGAAGATGTTGATCTACCGAATCATGTGCTAAAGCTGGATAAAGCCCTATATGGTCTAAAACTGCACCAAGAGCATGGCATGAGAGGTTGTTAAAGTTTCTTCTTGAAAATGGTTTCAAAAGAGAAAAGATTGACAACACCTTATTTCTAAAATCAAAAGGGAAGGAACTACTCATTGTACAAGTGTATGTTGATGACATAATCTTTGGGGCTACATCAGAATCATTGTGCAAGGACTTTGCCTCCTTGATGGGAAGTGAGTTTGAAATGAGCATGATGGGAAAACTCTCTTTTTTCTTAGGCTTGCAAATCAAGAAGTCCACTTAGGGCACTTCTATCTGTTAAAAAGATTATATCAAGGAACTTCTCAAGAAGTTCAAAATGCTAGAGGCTAAAGAATTGACACCCCGATGGGAACAAGTGCTAAACTTGAAAGTGATGAAGCTGGTATCGAAGTAAATGAGACGATGTATACGGGAATCATTGGATCACTTCTCTATCTGACTACAAGTAGGCCAAATATTGTGTTCAGTGTGGGAATATGTGAAATATTTTAGGCATCCCCAAAGGAATCTCACTTAAAGGCAACGAAGCGCGTTTTGAGATATCTGAAAGCAACTCAGGACCTGGTCCTATTTTATCCTTAGGAGATTCGTTTCATCTGATTGGATATGCTGATGCTTACTATGCAGGGTACTTCGTTGATAGGAAAAGCACCTCAAGAATGGGTCACTTTTTGGAATCATCACTAATCTCACGGGGAACCAAGAAGCAAAACTTTGTAGCCTTGTCTACAACTAAGGTTGAGTATGTGGCTGCGGCATTATGTTGTGCACAACTTTTGTGGATCAAGCAACAGCTTGAAGACTTTGTATCCTCACAGATAAGATCCCTTTCATGTGTGAAAACACAAGTGCAATGAATATAGCCAAAAATCATGTTCAACATAAAAGAACCAAACACATTGATGTGAGACATCATTTCCTTAGAGATAATGTTGGAAAGGGAAATGTTGCTATGAAGTTCTGCAAGACCGAAAATCAAATAAATGACATCTTCCCCAAAGCATTGAGCAAGGAACACTTCATCAAGAATAGGATGAGTTTGGAGATGCTCAGGATGAACTGATCCCTCAACAACCATGCAAGTAACCCTATCATTGACTATTCTCGTAGGGGTGGGTATCTATGCTTGTTTGTTTTTGAGAACTGTATGGGAACTCACAAATTTACCTTATTGTAGGTACACACTCATGTCACTCTAGCTAGAGGGAAGATTAAGTCATACTAATCAGGGGTACTCCTAGAAAGGGACCAGGTCCCTACTCAGGTTAGTATCACCTTACTATGTTAAGTTACTACCTAACGGTCACTTGCCACGTGTCATCTCTTTGTCATTACATTTCAAGTCCAAAGGTCACCTCTATTCACGGACCCAGTTCAAGTGTTAAAAGACCCCAGAAACCTTCTTTTCTTAAATAAATCAAATTAATTCTTCTAAATCTTTTCTAGTGTTCATTTTGTTTACTATCCACTCTCTTCCTTCTTCTAAGAAATGTCTAAGCCATCCTCTCCTTCAAAAGATCTTCTTTCCCCAGAAATCAAAAATCCTAGTTATTTCCAGTTCTCAACCCTTCTTGAAGATCCCTCCCCTTATACTCATGTGTGTGGGATGGGTGAAACTGGAGAGTCTGACACGCCTCGTACGAAAGTATTGGAGTCTCCAACAGCACAAACCCTTTCTAATCTTCCATTGCCAACTGAGGCTCTTCCATGTTCACCCATTCTAGTTCTTAATTCTCCAGATGCCTCAAGTCACTCTGAGGCACAATCTATTGTTAAACCATCTGATGATATGCCTGCCTTGGTGTTAGATATCACTTCATAACCTGGCCATGTGTCTTTCGTAATGTTTGAGAGGTCGTTTGATGGTGACTTACTTGAAGGAAATGGGCTAGATCAAGCATTTTGGTAGTAGGAGAGGAATGGTTTATTCAAACCTTGACTACTTTGAAGGATATATCCATCCTCATTTCTCTGAAGTTGAGTGTAAATCACATGATCAGGTCCTCAATAGGTCTGAGACCTTGTTTGACAAAACCCGTGAAATTGAGGCTCAAATCGACTTAAATAAGGAAGAGGGTGAGGAGGATGAACAAGCTCCTCTCACTTGGAAACAAACAGGAAGAAGAGAAGAAAATGCCCCTGAAAAAGTGGTTGTTGAAGGAGAAATCTCAGGTGTTGACAAGGTTGCACAAGTGTCAGAGGCACCAAGTGTGGCAACAAGAAAACACGATGACAAAGGCAAGGGAAATCTTGTTGAACCCTCTTCTATTAAGGTTTCTTGAAAGTATACTACACGGGGATCATAACAGAAACTAATGGGGGACGTTATGGAAGAAAACAAAGCCCAAGCGCTTCACAATAGAAGGAAGAGGAAAACTGCCATCTCCAAAGATGTTCAGACAGTGGATCCCATTGATATCTCAAATGAGGGTGTGGTTGTTGGGTCAAGTGAGATTGAATCAGAAGAAATTGTAAGGGTTGTGGCCAAAATACATAGAGAAATAGAGGAGATGAAATTTAAAGTTCCAAATAATAAGAAAACCAGCATGGGGAAGAAACCAAATGAGGCTCATGTCGAACCAAAGACTGCATCCAAGTCCAAAACTACAGAGGGACCAGGTCTCCTTGTCCGGAAAGGCAAGGGGGATACAGTTTTGACCAGGGAGGAGAGAATTGAAGCTTTCAAAACGCATAAAGTAGTGAATGGAAGGGTCTTTTTTATCCTGAAATAATTACCAAACTAGGTATGTGTTACCTAGTAGATAGTGTAATGTTGCAGTACTGGATCATTTGTTTGAATTGCATGTACCAAACTTGCATGAGCCTGAAGTAAGGGAAATTTTATTATAAAATGGAACTCCTACAAGATGGAGGCATCAGGACACGAGTGCATGATGTGGACATAGACTTAAGTGAGGAAGTGTTGGGCATCATTTTGGATGTGCCTTGCAAAGGGACCAGGTTTTTCGAAGGGTGTAAGCCTTCTAAGGATTTTGTTCATATGGCAACCAATTTTGGAGATCTTAAATGTTCTGAAGTTCCTAAGAAGTATCCTAAGGGTGAATATCAGTTGAACTTCAAATTTGTCAACAAGTTACTGCTACCCAGAACTGAGAAAACAACAGTTGCCTCATCAACAAATCTCTTTCTCATGGAGTTTCTTGACACCTTTGAAGCAATTAATCTTTCAGCAATCATGATGGAACATATGCATAGAATCATGATTGAAAAGAATGGAAAACATGGGATTGCATATGGATACTTGTTGAACAAGGTGTTCCTCCACTTTAATGTGCCTCTTGGTAGAGGGGTGGCAGGAACCATCAAGAAAACTTTTTCCATGTCCACACTTATTGAGTGTGAGTGTGTGGAGGGAAAGATTAAAGCCAAGTCTAAGGTCTCTAAGCTTCAGAAAAAACAAAAGTGTTGAAACGCGAAATGGAGAACCTCACAAGTAATCTAGCAGAAAAGGAGTTGGAGATTACCAGACTTCATGTTTTCCTTCAGAAGGAAAAGTCTCAGGGACCTGGTACCAGTGCTGACATACGGGGGAAATGGATAGCTTGAGAGCACAAAATGCAAAAGTGACTGTGCGAAATGCCTTGTTGGACGAGGAAGTAAAGTCTCTCACCAAGAAGTTGTTGCAGGCACACAATGAGGAAAATCATCGCATGATTATGCTGCTACAATCCTTTGCTCCCCGTCCTCCCCCATCATTAAAAACATTCCCCATCTGATCCTCCTCTATGTTTTTCCCAATGGCATTCTGTTCTTAGTTTTATGGTATTCTTAACTGACAGTTTTATGATACTTTTCCTATTTTGATGAATGCCCGATTATTGTATGTCTTTCTCTTCTCTGTTTTGCCTGTTTGCACGTGTTGCTTATAGATCTGTTTGCCTGTGTTGCTTATAGATATGGATTCCCTGACGTTTACTTAACATCTTGCATATGCTTACTGTTTTTATCTTTTCAATAATGTCCAAATGGGGAATATATTGTACATGTGCGTTGAGGATATTGGTGACAAGGGAAATATGGCAATAAGGGAATAAAGATAGGAGGAACGAAATGATGAATGATCACATATAGGCGAGTTGTTTGTTTGTCATCACCAAAAAGGGGGGAAATGTAGTATTTCAGTGTTTTGATGATTCTCACAAAAGTGACCTGGTGCAAGGTAGAATCGCTCTCGTCCAAGTCTGAATGGTAAATAGTTGTAAAGCTGCCTTGTTAGCTGTTAGGTGAGAAGGATAGTGTACTCCTCCAATTAGAATGTACGAGGTTGTTTGTTCAACAGATAATCCATCCTTGGTTAATTGATATAATCAACACAACAAACAACAAAGATCATTCATTCAAAATGTGTTATATTTTTCTTTGAAGAACCTAAGCTTTAACACACACACAACAAGGGACCTGATAGAGCTATCAAAGGCATCTTTTAAGTGTTGTTGTCTAAATGCTTGTAATGTGCTGAAATTATAAGATTTGTTTCTCATCTATAAAGAAACACATCAAGTCTTTTATTTGTGTACAAATTACAAGAACACAGTTAGAGTTAATTGTGTGTCTTGTGAGTGAAGTCTATATTGATTAGAGTTAGTTAATATAAAGGAAAATGGAGGCATTGTTTTGGCTCGGATGAGTAATAAAGTTATTACTTGTAGTGAAATTAAGAATTTAATCTCATGTGGTATATTTGAAGTCTGTATTTACTTGTTTCTTGATATTAGTGAAAACAGTTGAAATCCTGAGTACAGGTCGTGGTTTTACTCCCTTGAGAAAGGAGGTTTCCATGTAAAATCCCTTGCCTTTATTGTTCTTTCTATTTCTTTTACTGCATTCGAGCATAGTTTCGACCTAATACTATAGCACACGGTGAGTTAGCATATCTCAATACATTACGTTGTCATAATTTTATTAGAGAGCAAATCAAGGCATATATATAACATATGGAAACGATCAATATGCTTGGGCCTTTCCATAAGGGGGATGCAGTTTGAAGTTAAACACCATTGGGTTCTCCAAGAGAACCAAACGATTATATCATTTTTGTCTAACGGTGCCAATGTTATGGCATTTTATGTCGAAACATAACACTAGCTTATAGTTGTAACCAGAAAATTCTTGATAGTGAACCAACTACTTACATCCAAAGGATTTTCCAACTCTACACCTGTAATTATGGTATGCCCATGTTGCGGAAAAAATTTATCAACATTGTCGGCCTTCCACACCAGTAGGTCAGTACACGAATTTAAAGAATCAATATAGAATATGATGTTTATCGGAGAGGACTTCACAATATTTTTGTAATTGGGATTTTTTAGGTTCAAAATTAAATTTGATACCATAGTCTGCAACATCTTGAGATTCCACAACCAATGTGGGACAAGTGTTTTGTTGTTGATCCCTGAGATCAGCTAGGAATATGCCTCCGTCCTCAACGGAGTGGTGGGAGGAATCATGTAGTACCTATTGTTTGTGTTGAGGGGTTTACCATTGATAACTAGTACATCTACTAATAGTAATTGATTGTTGTTGCAAGTTGCTAAGGGAAGGAATATTGCAAGGTAAACGAGTATATGATCTTCATCTTTAGGGACTTTTTTTTTGTTTTGATGATTTATCCTTCCCTTGATAACCCCTTCATTAGACAAGATTTATTCTCCCCTACCCGCTACCTCCCACCAACACACGTATCGGGTATCTCTATCCACCAAAGTTGGAGGCAAATGAGAAGAAATTACTCATAACTCCCTCTATTTCATATTACTTGACACAACCTTTAAGAAAGTCAACTAAACTAATATTATTAATGATATTTTAGAACTTTAAATTAGATTACTACTACTACTTTATGTAGTTATTTAATACTAAAGGTAGTCTGAGGAAACAAATTCTCATGATTTTCTAGAATGGTCAAGCAAAATGAAAATTTTACTTTTAATAGAGACGTCAAGTATATAATAAAACAAGGGATACTATTTTTTTTATCTTTACTGAAATTTAAATCTGAGATCTACCTAATAGTTTTTTTTTGTGCTAATATCATTAATTTCTAGGGCACAATCCACAATCTCAAATGTCATTTTGGTTATAATACATATGGGAGTATTCATGACCATTTTTCAATTAGCCTTGGTTCTTCCCTCCTCTCCCCCAACTGTAAGAGTTTTTCCTCTTTGGCTCGTTGTTTTTTAGGGTGCCAGTATATATGTGTGTATATATATATATATATGTGTGTGTGTATATATATATATATACTAGTTTTTCACGTCCATCGCACATGATTACCAATTCACAAAATATATGTTATAGTAAATAGTATTTCTTACTTAAGCGAAGATTTGATTAATAAGCTTTGCACAAAATAATATTGCAGAATATTCATCGTCATATATATCTCTAATTCACGCGAATTTATGAAGATGGTCAATGAAAAAATTTATTAGTTAAATGCAATAATGTATTATTTATTTCAATTTGATGAGGTTAAATCATGTAATTAGTTGTATCTCACTAATATTACCTTATATACGATATTTGTTGTGTATTTTTCTTGTCATCTGACCATATTTGTATTCCATGTTAAACTGTTTAGATGTCATATGAATATGTGAAGAGAACAATTACACTTTAGTTTTTAGAACTATTTTTTGTATATTAATTTTTATTTTATAAGTTATAACATAATAGATGACGTTCTTGTTGTTGGCTCTCATATTTGGCTTCTTGATTGACTGTGTACATAAATCAAAGATAATTATCTCACTGTCCATAGTTAAGGGTTTCTTTTTTTATCGGAAAAACTAAAAATTAAAATTAAAGAATATATTCTATCTATGGAATCATATATATAATCACATGTTTATCGTACACCCAACAAAGATATAGTTCATATATTTTTAAACGATTTCCAATTTATTCAACCAAGCATGATTCGTACAAGGAAAAATAACAACACTGTGTTAACACATATATAGGGGCGATATAATAATATAAAAATTATTGGTCAAAAGTTAATATAAGGAAAGATGAATGATAGAAATAATTAATGTAATAACTATGAGAATTCATAATATTATAAATAAAGAATGTAAAAGAGTGTGAATAACATTTGCAAATATCAGTAATAACGAAGAGAATATAAATTGTTATAACTAAAGAATTAATGTGCAATAGCTGGATTTCTAATAAATTTTATACTTACATAAGTAAATAGGACTTTAAATTATGTTACTATTTTCTTTATAGTTATTAGATTTTAATTTAGTATAGGGACAAAATGAAAATATTTATTCAATATTACTGAATATAAAATTTATTTTGTAAATGATAAATTTTAAAATGATTCATATATATTCACATATTTTCACATTTTTTGAGAGTTTTTTTTTTTTGTAAAAAAAAGAACTCAGAACATTTTAAAATAATCTATTTTGAAGTTAGAAGATCTTGTTAACTTGATAGTACATTCGTGACATATATAATACTTTAATTTAAATACAAATGTCTATATATATATATATATATATATATATATTTGCATTAATGAAAATATTTTTTGTCACACCTCGAGGCTATCCCCTTGACGTAAACACGGGACATAGGATCACGAGTGACCCCAAGCTAACCCTGAAGCTGACATATCATAAGCATACTGAACATGTCTATGAAAGCATGAACTAAATTATGAGATAACAGAAAGATGGGAAATACCAAATACTAATCTGAATATATATAAACTTCTAAGAGTTTAGTGATACCGAACAATCACTCAAAAGCTAAAGCTGAATCTAATACTATGTCTGAAAAGCCTCTACTGACTAGAGTTGCTGGGACATGCCCCCAGCTAACTCTAGCAAAACTGAAAACTGAAATAAAAGACTGAATATGAACAACATGTTGTCCTCGAAGTATGAGGACTCACCACTGAAGCTGCTGAATACGAACCGGGAACTGATCTATGCGTGATGTGAATGTTGAGTACCTGAACTTACATCATGAAGGATGTAGCACAGAGTATGTGTTAGTACTTGGAATGTACTGAGCATGCAGGATATCGGTAATAGTCGAATAAGATATATAAGCTGAACAAAGTATGACTGAGCAATGATATAATCTGAATAGAATGTAAATGCTAAAATGTAACGGAAAGGAACTTAATTGAATGCAATGACCAAGTATTGATTATGAAAATACCATGCTGAGACTGAATACTGAAGTATAAACAGAAAACCCCATCAAATGCACTAGAGTCTGACTGTGGGAGCTACTATTAACCGACATAAAACCACATGAGCTAAACGTGGAGTCCGATGTATACGCCCCATCGAGAGGACCCAATATACCATGCCAGGGGTATAAATACATGATTGTTCGATGTATACCCCCCATCGAGAGGACCCAATATACCTTGCCAGGGGTATAAAGGCATGAATGACGTGATCACTAAATTTGATGCCCAACAGAGGGGACTTAGAAACCTACGGGGGCACGTAGTTCTAGGACTATGAGGGTACACTGAACCCTAGTCCAACTCGGTGCTAAGCCTTCTCCCAACTGGAAATGTGTATGACACAACATGCTTGAAGTACTGGATAACTGAATATTCTGACATGCTAACTTAGAGTGCAACATTTAGATATTGACAATGGAACATTCATATCTGAGGCATGTTTATTTATTTACCTGGACTAGCAAGTGTAAGTCACAAACTAAGAGAATCTACTCAACTAGGGTTCTGAGTTTCATGCAAAATACTAAGCAACATTTCCACAAAATCATGATAACTCGATTAAGAATACTATAAAAGCTAAATGACAACCAATAAGGTTTTGGAAACCCTAGGTCTAAACAAGATATAAAGAATCAAGAATTTGTTTGAAATCTAGGGACCTAGTGGATGGAAGGAACCCACTAGTGAAATCCCACATACCTGGTGATAAAATTTACGGATTTCTGGGGCTGAACTAAAGAAAATCTCTTGTTTTGTTCTTGAGGGGTTGGTCGACTATTTCTCCTTTTTTTTACTCTAATTTCGATGACTTTTGGATAATGAATTGATTAGGGTAAGTCCTAACTAGAATACTATGCTTAAACTGAGTAAAACGACGTAGTTTAGGTATTAAACAACATATTTTAAATGTCCAACGCATAGGGGCAAATACCAAAACCACCCAACTTAAAATCTGACGGAGGCCGACCACGACGCCACTGACGGACCATCAAAGGGACCACGACCCGTCAAGTGGGTCATGGTTCTTGGCCAGGGTCTACTAGTTCAGGGCACCCCTCTCTACGATCCACTTCATAGACTGTGTGAAGGACCACAGACTGTGAAGGACACCGTGGTTCTTCACTTGGAACTGGGGTCTACAGGCTCAATACGATGGACCCATCCACGACTCGTCATCAAGACCATGACCCGTGGTAGACTCCATGGTCTGATGTCTAAGCCCTGGTGGCTCTGTCTCACCTCCACGAGCCTTCCCATGGCTCGTGTGGGGATCCACGTCCCATAAAGGGTCTAGTAGTCCACCACTCCTGGGAGGGTGTGAACCACAATGAGGGTGATGGACCGTGGTCCTGATCACGGCCCGTGAACCCCTCAGTGGTTCACCTGCTTCTGCTGAAAAGTCCAAGTCTATTTGGGGCACCCCTCTCTACGATCCACTTCACAGACTGTGTGAAGGACCACAGACTGTGTAGGACACCGTGGTTCTTCACTTGGAACTGGGGTCTACAGGCTCAATACGATGGACCCATCCACGATTCGTCATCAAGACCACGACCCGTGGTAGACTCCATGGTCTGATGACTAAGCCCTGGTGGCTCTGTCTCACCTCCACGATCCTTCCCATGGCTCGTGTGGGGATCCACGTCCCGTAAAGGGTCTAGTGGTCCACCACTCCTTGGAGGGTGTGAACCACAATGAGGGTGACGGACCGTGGTCCTGATCACGGCCCGTGAACCCCTCAGTGGTTCACCTGCTTCTGCTGAAAAGTCCAAGTCTATTTTTTTGAGGTGTTACTATATCTCCCCCTTGGGATCATTCGTCCTCGAATGAAGTCTAAACTGGGTGATATGGAGAGAAGGAGTTGCAATCCCTACCACTAAGTACTATCAACTGAGTTCCAAGAACATTCAAATATGCTGAAATGCATGAACAACTGAAGGAACAAGATACTAAGACTGAATTTACACAAGAGTAAACTGAGAAACTGGAGAGGAACTATTTCCTGAAACTAAAATGGAATCGGAAGGAAAGAGGTGAGGATACTTGGCCTTCATGGCTGCTCCTGCTTCCCAAGTAGCCCCCTTTACGGACAGACTCCTCCACAAAACCTTCACTAAAGTGACTTATTTGTTTCTCAACGTATGAACCTGACAGTTAAGAATCTCAACGGGCACATCTTCATAAGTGAGACTATCCTTCACGGCCATACTCTCTAATGGTACTATCCATGCTGGATCACCCACACACTTCTTTGACAAGGAGATGTGAAATACTGGATGAACTGCTGCTAGTTCTGCTGGAAACTCTAACTTGTAGTCACATTACCAACCCTTTGCATGATTTCGTAAGGACCTACATATCTAGGACTGAGCTTTCCTTTCTTGCAAAATCTCATCACCCCCTTCATAGGTGACACTTTCAGGAATACATAATCATCGATCTCAAACTCTAAGTCCCTTCTCCTTACATATACATAGGACTTCTGAAGACTCTAGACTGTCTTTAGTCTATCTCTCATGAGCTGAACCTTTTCCATAGCCTCATGAACCGAATCTGGCCCAATCAAAGCTGCTTCACCTACTTCGAACCAACCAATCAGAGATCTACATATACTCCCATAAAGTGCCTCATACGGGGCTATCTGAATATTGGAATGGAAGCTATTTTTATAGGCGAACTCTATGAGAAGTGGGTGATTATTCCAATTACCCTTGAAACTGATCACGAAAGCTCTCAACATGTCCTCTAAGGTGTGAATGGTACGCTCTGCCTGACCATCCGTGTGTGGATGAAATGTTGAACTGAGATTTACCTGAGTACCAAGACCTTTCTGAAACGATTTCCAGAAATAAGAGGTAAAATGATGACCTCTATCTGAAATGATAGACAAGGGAACCCCATGCAACCTGACTATCTAATTAATATAGAGTTTGGCATAGTCCTCTGTTGTGTCTGTAGTCTTGACGGCCAAGAAGTGAGCGGACTTCGTAACTCTGTGTACTATCACCCAAATGGAGTCATGTTGTCTACGAGTACGAGATAAACCCGTAATGAAGTCCATGTTTATCACTTCCCACGTCCATGTAGGAATGCAAATATCTTGAGTCATACCTCCCAGTTTATGATGTTCTACCTTAACCTGTTGACAGTTAGAACACTCAGCCACAAAATCTGCTACGTCCATCTTCATGGCGTTACACCAAAAGACTTCGCGTAGATCACGGTACATCTTACTGGCACCTGGATGAATGGAATAGCTGGAGTTATGAGCTTCAGTAAGGATCTTCTGCCTTAACTCATCCATACTAGGAACACATAAGCGACCCTGGTAACGAAGCACACCATCTCCCTCTTGGGAGAAAACCTCAATTTTATGTTGATGAACTGCACCTTTCAAGTAAAGCAATATAGGATCACTGTCTTGTTTTTATTTAACCTCCGCTACCAATGAAGATTCTGACAAATTCTAAACTATCGCACCATCATCTGATACGTTCGTAAGGAAAACTCCTAAGCGAGTAAGCCGGTGAACATCTTTAACTAACTCTTTATTGTATTCCTCAACATGTGCTACACTACCCATAGATAGTCTGTTAAGAGCATCCACTATTACATTGTCTTTACAAGGATGGTAAAGTACACTCATGTCATAATCTTTTAGGAATTCAAGCGACCTCCGATGAAGAAGATTGAACTCTTTCTGGGTGAACATATACTGGAGGTTGTTATGGTGTGTGAATACATACAAGTAATATCTCCAAATATCTAGGGCAAATACTACTGTCGCAAGCTCGAGGTCATGAGTTGGGTAATTCTTCTCATGGACCTTAAGTTGTCTAGAAGCATACACTATAACCTTACCTCGGTACATCGACACACAACCTAGGCCAACCCTGGATGCATCACAATAAATCACATAACTGTCTGAACCATTTGGTAGAGTCAAGACGAGAGCTGTAGTTAACCTAGTCTTCAGTTCTGAGAATCTTTCTTACACTCATCTAGCCACTGAAACTTGACCCTTTCCTGAGTCAACTTTATCAATGGGGAAGATATGGATGAAAATCCTTCAACAAATCTCATGTAATAACCAGTCAAACCCAAGAAACTTTTGATATCTGTTGGAGAGGTAGATTTGGACCATTGCTTCACTGCCTCTATTTTCTGAGAATCCACTTAGATTCCTTCACTAGATACCATGTGACTTTGTTCAACTGACGATAGTCAATGCACATTCTGAGAGAACTGTCTTTCTTTTTCACGAACAACACCGGAGCACCCCATGGAAAGATACTAAGTCTGATGAACCCTCCGTAAGGAATTGGGGGAGTAAGGTGAAGTATCACCATTTCTTGGACACATTTTTGGCATTTACGAGTAATATTGTGGTAATTAGGCAATTTTCTCAGTTTTTCGTGTGTGTTGGCCCATGAATATTTTGATGATATGGCTTCCGATCGACTTCTCTTGCAAAATCTTTATGGAACCCTCCGTAGGGAGTTGGAAGAACAATATGTGAAACCTCACCATTTTGGACACATTTTGGGAATTTGGGAGCCATTATGTGATTTTCTCAATTTTTCGTGTGTTAGCCCATGAAAATTTTGGTGATATGGTTTCCGATCGCCTTTTTTGCAATACCTTTATGGAACTGTCTATAGGAACTTAGGGGAGCAATACGTGGAGCCTCACCATTTTTGGACACATTTTGAGCATTTAGAAGCCATTTGAAGGGGAAGCACACCTAGTTCACTTAAAAAGTTACTCAATTTTGGATAGATTACTTAGAAAGTCATTCAAGTTTGTTTTATAACGCAAAAGTCACTCAACTATTGATATTTCACTTAAAAGTCACTCAACTATTGATATTTTACTTACAAAGTCATCAACATAAATAAACTAACTATTTTTAAAATAATAAGATGATAGCTTAATTATTTAATTAAATTTTGTTAAAATACAATTTTTATTTTTAAACATTTTTTTAAGAAAAAAGAAATAAAAGATTGCAATTGTGTGTTCTTTCCATTACTTATTAATTACCTTTGATTAATTCCAACCTCCTCCTTTTTATTTGGATCATTTTTCAACATATTTAATTCCAGTAAGACAATTGCTAGATTGGGAAAAGATTTTTTTTTGTTTATTGCTACGATACGTTTTTCATAAAAAAATATAATTAAATAATTGAAGCGGGTCAGTAAGACAATTAAAATAGATATCTTTTTATTTCTCAAAAAAAGTAGTTTAAAATAAAAATAAGATTTCTACAAAAAAAATTGTGTAACTTCTAAAGTAAAATATCAATAGTTGAGTGATATTCTAAGTGAAATACTAGGGGTGTCAAATGGGCGTGCTGAGTGGAAATTGGAGATCTTAAAATGGGTTGAAACAGAAATTGGGTTGGGTTCTAACCCGCCCAAATTCATTTTGAGGTCAAATGGGTTGGGCTCCAATGAGTTAAAAATTGGGTTGAGTCATAACCCGCTTAATCTCAATAATTTTACCATATTGTTAGTTACAAATTTTACAATCACAATTTGAATTTCAACTAAAAAAAATTTATAAATCGATAGATAAATCCTAGAAGATATATATATATATAGATAGTAATTTATGCCTAAAATATGAGAATATACATTACACTAATGCAAATAAACAGTCTAAAAATAGGTTGAAATTTGAGATTAAATTGGGCTCAATTGAAGATTCATTTAAAATGGGTTAAGACTTGAATGAGTTGAGATTGAGTCCAATTCAAATTACCTTGAGCCCAACACATAAAATTTTGTGCGAGTTGGGCTGATTAACTATATTTGGGCACATTTTGACACCTTTATAAAATACCAATAGTTGAGTGACTTTTTAAGTGAAATATTTATAGTATAGTGACTTTTGAATTTAATAAAAAATAAAAAATTGAGTGACTTACTAAGTGAAAAAACTCAAAGTTGAATAACTTTCTAAGTAAATTATTCAAAATTGAGTGATCATCTGAAATATTATTTCCTTACATTATTCAACTAAGAAAATATATCAATATGTATATGTCAAATGTAACTTAGAAATAAATAGAACATAATCTTACAAGAAATAAATGTGAGTTGTGGATATGAAGTCGTTCGTAACCCTCTTTCCAATCGACTAAATATGTTTTAGTTTTACACCAGAAAAGGGAAAATCTACCTTAATAGACATTCACTCACACACACACACACACACATATATATATATATATATATTTTATAATTTTACATATAATTTCAAATAGTTACGTATTTTATCTTTAATTAAGATATTTCTACCATATATTAAGGAAGATACACTTAGAAACATATATTTTTGCTACCAGATACACTAACATAGGGAGAGAGGCGAGAGATGTGGAAGGAGGCCAGCGAGATAGTTATGTATCACAAATGCGTGTGAATCACACTAGATAGATGTATCTGTACATATCTAGTGTGATTCGCATGTATCTGGGATACTAGATACATAGGAGAGTGGTGAACGAGATTTGTTATGTATCCCAAATACATGTGAATCCACTTGGATATAGTATATTTAGAACAAATTACACCTAATTTTGACCTCATGTATAATGAGATACATGTATATCTTGACGCACCGAAATATGATAGATTTGTATCACAAACGCAGGCGAATCACATTAGATACACACTAGATGCATGTATTTGTATTTATCTAGTGTGAATTTACATGTATTTGGGATACTAGATAAATAAGACAGTGGCAAGCGAGATGGGAGGGAGGAGAATGAGGCGGGTTAGATTTGTTATGTATTCAGATACATGTGTATCCACTTGGATATAATATATCTAGAACAAATTACTCCAAATTTTGACCTCATGAATAACGAGATATATGTACCTAAACATTGGTAAAATGTCACTATAGTTGAATAATTAAAAATTGCCTTGGTCACTTTTTTTTTATTTAAAAAAAGCACTTTTATTTTAAATGAACTAGTATTCGTGCCCGCTCGTTGTAAGAATATTTTTAAATATAATAATGTTTCAAATTAAATGTTTGACTTTACTTTTTGTATTTTTCATTTATTTTAGTTTATTCAAAATATTATTGTTCCTCTTTTAGTGGAATGTTATCATAATCTAACAAATAATACAAAAAACAACCACTTAACTTAAAAATATCGTAAGATCTTAAAATTTAATTTAATTTATAATAATTCTTATAAATTTTAAAGAATTGATTTCATAAGCAATTCACATATAGAGTTGGTGATACAAACCAACTGTAATATAATATTACTTTTAAAATAATTCATATTGTGCGAGGGTGAGGAAAAAAGGTTCGAAGTATATCCGAACTTTGACCAAAATTATTGTACAATCCCAAACTTGTAGTAGGACCTATTATGCACCTGCCCGAGTTAATAGTGTATTTTAAAGGTATATATGTACCCACTGAGAGACAGTGAGTATGTATCGATAGGTCAGACATGAATCACTATACTTGACATTGCATTTCATTGCATTACATATCTTTCTCATTTGTGAACTTATGAGTGCCTTTCTGTAGAACTTGTGATTGGTGAACCTCATCTTATGTGTTGTTGATCTGTATTGTTGAAGTTAAGTGGTTGAATTATGTGCTATATAAATTGTTAACTATTAGGTTGGACTAGTTTTCATGCAGGTTGTAGTTGTAGATGTTCAGTTAGGGTGTAAGGAGTACCCGTATTTTATTCCCTTAGCTTGTGTTTAGAAGTTTACTTGCTGAGTACCGTGTGGTTTCGTACTCAACCCTTACTTCTACATTTTTGTAGGTTACGAGCCTAGATCTTCATGATACTTTCTATTATCTTCTATTTTGAGGCTTCTTGTGGAGATTTGTGAGGTAGTTGTTAGTCATCTCACCGGACCTTCTTACTCATATTTACGATTTTGTTCTACTTGAGAGAAAACTAAGTTTTGGTATTTAGTTAAGTTTACTTGTTATCCGCATTAGTAATTGTTATTAAACTTTTATTTTTATTTTATTTCTGTACTTTATCTAAATTGTTGAGTTTTAGGCTGACTTGTCTTGGTGGGATAGGACGAGTGTCATCACATCCACTTTTGGGTTGTGACAAAATGGTATCAAAGCCTCAGGTTCATAGGTCTTACGTGTATACAAGTCGAATCTATGTAGAGTCTCGAGTATCGGTATGGATATGTTTGTACTTATCTTTGAGAGGCTATGAACACGGTTAGGACTAGAGCTACTGTTATAAGTGGTAAAGGGGAGGCAGTCCCCGAGACAGTTGTTGAGGCCCCAGCTAGAGGTAGGAGTAGAGCCAGAGTTAGAGGTCGTTCCCATGGAACAACACTAGCCATAGGTTGGGCTCGTGGGGAAGCACTAGTGAGGGGTCGTGTTAGAGAGGTCTCTCCAGAGCCTTAAATTGATGACAGAGAGGACCAGGTTCCTCCAGAGCCCGTATCCATACCTTTGCTTCATGATACCTTACTAAGGGTATTGAATGTGCTCAAAATCTTTTCTCAGGTTGGGCGTGCGACTGGCGCACCACATGACTCTCAGACTAGAGTGGGGGCTCTAACTCAAGAGCATCAGCAAGCTCTAGTTATTCAGGTCCTGGTGGGGAAGCCATTATTGGATCCCATGGTTGAGAATGATCTTTCACCAGTAGTTGGGGGTCAAGTTGCACCGCCGGTTGTTCTGACAGAGGATAAGCAACGCAGGTATGAAAAAATCCGAAAGATGGACCACCTCAGTTTCAGGGTGGGAAGAGAGAGGACGCTTATGAGTTAATGACTACATGTCGAGAATTGCTAGAGGTGCTTCTAATCTCTAGCTTCGTGGGCCAGCGAAAGAGTGGTGGAGAGTTTATTCGGGGTCTTTGCCAATTAGATCTCCTCCAGTGTCACGACCCAGACCATCGTGATTGGCACCCACACTAACCCTCTGGTGGGAGAACCATTACTACAATCAAAACCAAGCAACTAATCTAAAAACTAAGCATTTAAATATATGAAAGCATAAATAATACCTAAAAACTAAAGTTCCCATAAACTTCAACAAAAGATCTAACAACTAAACAATGCGGAAATACTACCTAGAGCCTGAAAGTCAATGTTCCAAAACATCTAACAATGAACCAAGTCTAAACAAGAAGAGATATAACCACAAACTAAAGAACTAATCAACTACTAGAAAAGTCTAGTCCGAAATGTGGACATAGACGAAAGGAGAACTCATGGCAGCCTGGAAGAATTGGCTCACTCTTGAATTCGAATGTCGATCACTGATCTTATAAGCGATGTCTGTCAATGGCCGCTTGAAGATGCCCTGTACTCAACAAAGAAAGAGCAAGTGCAGTATCAGTACACAACCACAGTGTACTGGTAGGATAACGCGGCTATCCCACTAAGTGTAGCATACGTAAGTCATACAACAATATAATCACATGAATGTATCGAACATATACAATATTATCAACATTAAGAACAACAACACATTTCACATTTCCCGAACTACATAATTATGTCAAATTATTGATCCTCTCATGGAACCAAAACCCAAACAGTTAGCATATCAAAACGTGGTACCCAATACAATGTTTATGCCAGAACGTAGCAACCGATCCCATAATTATGCTGGAACGTGGCAACCGATCCAAGTTAGTTATGCCGGAACGTGGCAACCGATCCATTCAACACACCACAATCACAATCGCAAGTATATCCTCAAGATCATACATTTAAGTCATGAATTCATGGCAATCATAGTTCATCCATCTCATTTACAACAAGTGTGATCAATAATGCAACATTCACATACATATATGTATCATAATGAAGCAAGAACAAACATACATCACTCAATCATAGAATCACAAACATCATCTACCTTGAAACAAGCTTGAAATCCTAAGAAACTTGATCCTTCCCTTTCAGGATTCGTTCCACTTGTTCTTGGTCTACAAACAATCAATATAATATGAGAATCAATAAACAATCACTAATTACCTCAATTACTAACAATTCTATGAACCCTAGATCAAACCCATGATCCCAAGTATCCAAAATAGGGATGTTTCCACTATAGAATTTAGATCAAAACCCTCCCCCATTTATAATTACCCATTCTATTACGTTATATGGATCAAAAAATAGATTCGGGGAGTGATAAGCTTACCTTTAGCCTCAAGAATGGTGGAAAACTGTTAAGAGCCACCTAGCGTCCATTCCTTAGCTCTAAAAGTCAAAAAGTGCAGAATAAGGTTGTTTAGGGGTTTATTTACGACCTTAAGTTGTGTCTCACCCGCCACAGCGGCCC
Source organism: Solanum piurae (assembly GCA_029582685.1). NCBI lineage: Eukaryota > Viridiplantae > Streptophyta > Magnoliopsida > Solanales > Solanaceae > Solanum > Solanum piurae. Next base: position 28,223 of record JAJOOO010002565.1, read on the forward strand.
TCACCCCGCTACAGCTGCCCCGCCAGAGCGACAAAACCCAGCGCCAAAGAGGCTTGCACGAAACAGTGAGCTATTTTAATAATTCCAAAACACCCATTTCACAACACACCTCTAACCAATGATGCTCAGAAAATACCTTTCACGCTAAGATCGATTCCGAGAGATCTACTCACCCGAATTCAATTCTGTAAAGTCACACGGATTCTTTAACGAATTATCTAACTACTAATGTAATCTAAATTATAATTAACGCACCCGATTGTTACTAAATTTCCCTATACCTTAAAGACTCCAATTTTGTCCAAATCTGGACTAGGTTGGGAAAATCCAAATACTACGAAAAAGTTTTCCGTCCTCAAATTTGCCCCCGTTGGCTTTTGTAGAACGACGAGAACAGGTCGTTACAATAGATACCAAGGAAGGAAAGAGGTAGAATCTGAATCGATGAACAATTAGGGATACTTGTCTCGCATGTCTCTCTCGGTTTCCCAAGTAGCTTACTCAACTAGACGATGCTTCCATTGAACTTTCACGAATTTAATCTCCTTGATCCTCAGTTTACGCACATCACGATCAAGGATTGCAATCGGTTCCTCCTCATATTGGAGGTCCTTGTCTAACACAATTGAATCCCAGTTAATGATATAATCTCTGTCACCATGATATCTCTTCAACATGGACACATGAAATACCAGATGAACTCCCAATAAATTAGGAGGTAAAGCCAACCT
>JAJOOO010002566.1:0-24515 GCA_029582685.1 Solanum piurae
CCATTAACTAAACCTAGCTCAGCTAGAAATTAACTAAGTAGATGGGAAGAGGAGTGCACCTTGCAATTAGTTAATCTACACATCATGAGCCATAATGGCACTTCCTATAAATCATTTTCAAAAAAGCTTTGATCGATGAACAAGTAAGGAGAAGCCATGGAGCTCCTGCGCAGAGGACTGCTATACAAACAACTTCATCTTTATTAATTAAGGTCATGCCTAAAAGGCTAAAACAATTATGAGAACACAAGAAATAAAATGGAAACCAACATCAAGTGCCACCAGATTTTGGTCAACTGAACTCCAAAAGAAACCAGAGAATGTTTTTTAATGTAACAAACATGCAACTTGAAGGAAAGCAGCATCCCCAAGCATGTTGCAGAAGGGGGCTATATCACATGAAAGAATAGTAGTCCATAACTCACTTGTTATCATGCCCACCCACCAGAGTGGTTCAAAAAGATATGAGTATCCTCCAACTCCTGTAAAAATATATCAATGTCAAGTCACAGAAAATGTGCATCTGAAATGAATAAAGGAACATCGTGAAAAACTAAATTAGTGATGGAAAACATATAATCACATCTTAGATTCATTAATCATTTTTAGGCTAGCAGTTAACCTACCACAACCCTCCTTTAATAGAAACATATAAATCTGGAAAAACTTTTGACGGACAGATGAAAGAATGAACATCACATGCAAAACATTAAAATCATAACTTAAAGACCATTTAACTTTAACCGTTTTGCCACTATTATGACTCGAGGTAGAAAGGTAATATATAATCATTCAAACAAATGTTTTGGGTAAACAACTGGCACCAAGAAACTTTTGTAGTAAAATCAAACAAATGCAACGAATGTCAGCAGTACTTTACACTTTACAGATGGATCAGGTCATCCATATCAGGCTAGATTGTAGACATGAACCTAAGAATACAACTTTAAGTTCAAATTTCATTTATAACAATGAGATTTATTCTACTGTTTTATCTTTAATGACAACCGAGACCTAACAGCATAATACAGAAAAATACAATGAGAATCACGGACAGAGTCATTCAAAGAGATTAACATCATTCCTCAATGCCACAGTTGAACCTGTGATCATCACGTGAACTCTCATCACTTTAGTGTCCGGAAACCACAAAGCGACAATTTTATTAGGATTAAGGCATGGCAAATAGGTTTCTTGCTAGAACTAAAAGAACAATTACGTACTCGTGTACAACTCTGAATGATGTCATTTATCCTTGTTGCTAACTTTACAAGTACTCTCTATAACTAAATATTTTATTTTATTTTTTGAAACTGGTAACTTTACTCTCTATAACTAAATATCAATTTCCAAAACAAGGAAAAAGTCCAGAAAGAAATATCTGTTTACAAATCGTACTCCAATAGGGCATTGAATAAAGCATGGTATCTGCCTGTATCCCCACACCACACCCAAAGCATCCAAATAGTAGCTCTTGTCACTTAGTTAGATCGAGGGTCGATTTAGTGAAGTGGGTATGTTGCTCGCTAAATGACACATAAGTTCAGGACACACTAAAGCTTACAGTCCTCAGACCACATTACACTTCAACACTCTTCTGATCTACCAATACATCCATAAAACCCCACTAAATATGATAGGTTATGATCTCCTAGTCTGTACCAATCAACCACACCCAATCCCAAACTAGTTGTTGGTAGGTACATATTCTTTCTCTCTGTTTGGGCCCATACCATTCCAGTAATTGATAGTAAAATCTGAAAATGTCACTTTACTAGACACATCTAATTGATAACTTGAGATCTCAGACCATTGCAGCTATAGCAACAGTATTTACCATTCATGAGATCAACTTAATACATCGACAGATAAACACTAAACCCACTAGTAAATTAAACATAAAGAAGTAGTTTTCTTTTCAAGAATTGAGTAATCCACATTAAAAATAAAAATAAAAAGTACCAGCCCTGACGCCAGAAGCACCAGCTTTCTTTAACCCCTTTTTCTTAACGATGAAGCTAGCACCAATGAATATGCTTGAAGACAGTGCAAGAACCAATCCTTTAATATTATCAGATGACATGCCTCTGTACACATCTTTCCAGCTTTGAGAACTACCCACACCCTCGGACGCCATCAACACCCCCAATAAAACCAATCAAGAAATAAAAAATCTTGAACCCTAAACTTCACTACTCCATTATACCCACAATTAAATTAGCACTACAAATGGCAAAAAGGAAAAAGACCCAGGTGTGGTTACATACACTGCAACAAGTGTGCAGTGTAGGATCTGTGAAATACCAACAAATGGATATGGGTAGCCAAGAATTGAAAAGGGTATGAAGATCTGTCGGTGAGAGAAGAAAACGACGAAGAAGAAGAAGAATGAGAAACAGAGAATTAAGATGAAGTGGCTGTAAACAGCTGGGGAAAATTACGAGTTTTAGTGAAAAGAGTATAGTTGGTAGATCGATGGGAAATTGAACGTTGGGGGAACGCAAGAGTAATATATAAACTTTATTTACCAGAATTAAGACTCCTCCCCGACTCGGCTACATCTTTATATTTTTTTAAAAAAAATTAGGGCAGGAGAAGACAAAAAATTACAATGTGAGGAATCGAATTCTGGCTAATAGGTATAGTCAATCAAGAGTTTAAGATCAATTTTTCGTATTCAGTAAAGGAATATTTTTAAAGTTATGAATAGTTTAGAAAGGAAACTAATAATTTGTATCAAGATTAGAGGCAATACTCTTCTCTAATAAAGTACATTACTTTTGTGTGTTATTTAATTATTTTATATTAAGCAGACGATTTATCAAATATAATCTAGATATCCTATGAACTATGAAGGGTAAAATAAAATGTGTGTATATTCTATCTTTTTCAATCTCAATAATAAGATTACGTAATATAGGCTATTGTGTTTTTGTTTTATGTGAGATTTTTAGCCTGGTATGTTTTAAGTTATGGACTTCAATTAAATGGTATTTTGATTAAGTTTATAAGATCAAATTAATTTATAATTTGTTAACACTGGAAGTTTTTTTTTAATAAATCAAGTGGTTATTTTGAAATATTTATTTTTATACATATTTTAAATATTTTGGAACGCACTATCAAAACAAAAATTTGAAAATTCAAATTTATATCGCCAATATTATAATATTTAATACTAATTTAATCGTTGTTCTAACATCAATATCAAATAAGTTTAAAGTGCACAAGGGAATCGTTTCATTTAAGACTCACAAAAGAAACCAAGAAGCTTATATTATGTCTTATATTAATTAATTTTATTGAAAACCCCACAATAAAAGAAACTTTCTATTTTGCCTAGGCTATTTGATATTAGTAGATATAGTGGGTTTTACCAAAAAATAAATAAATAGATATAGTGGGATAATTAGGTAAACCTAAAATAACCTTGCATACCTATTTCCTTCAATAAAGATTAAAGAGGAAGATATTTATCTAAAGTATACCATTCTTAGCCTAAGAATCTTAGGAGCTACACTAGTGGGAAGTGGACTATAATAATGTCATTATCATTAAGTCACTGTTGAATGTCAATATTTGATGTAAATGAATAAAGTCACTATTGTGTATATTTAGAGGTGAATAGATGTGCAAATTTTCTAACAAAGAATGTCGTAATAAAAAATAAATTTGTTAAATCAACTTTATGTTTTTGAAGTGTTATTCATGCGTACAGTGTACTTGATTCGTCATTTTTAAATTAGTGTAACGTTTTTCGAATATTTACTTTTTTTATGAAATAGTTTTTGATGGTTATCAATATATGATTATTTTTTCAAAAATGAGTTTCCCAAATTTCCTATTCTAGATGTAAATTCGAAGTTCAACAAAATTTAAAGTATCATTCTATTGTGAAAGGATATAGGGAAATCATTTTCTAAAAGACTCACGGTAATTTTAGTGAACTCGATATTTTATTTTATTTAAATCTTATTTTATTATATTTTTTTAATAGTATTTACCATTCATATTTTATTGAATACATATCTAAAATAATACACCCACCCTATAGGTGATATGTTTTTCTTTCTCAATTTCATTAGATTTAAGTTTGTACACGACTTCTTCCTCCAAATTAAATGACGAAAAAAAGTTATTTAATCCATGAATGGAGATTTAGAACTAGAAGCAATTACAGAGCATTTGAAGGAAGACGAAAGAATAGAAGATTGTATTAATGTCTTGATACAATGAATTTGTATAAGTATGCCCTTTTATACTACACTATCAATGAAAGGATGCAAAATATCTCTTAACAACTTTGTAACTAATTGATGCCACCTCATCAGCTTGTAACTAACTTTTAAATGCTATACCTAACATAACCATACAACTCGTTAGTTCACTAATGTAGAAAATTCTGCACAACACATTCATGGGCAGGTTGAGATGCAAGGGAGAAAAATGAAATTTCAATTTACAGCAGTGTATGACTTGCATTCAATCACAGCTAGAATTCCTCTATGGACAACAATAAAACAATTGAACACACACATCAATGAGCCATGGTTGATTATGGGAGATTTTAACTCCATTTTGACAACAGAGGACAGACCTATTGGAAGTCAAGTACAAAGCTCAGAAACAAGAGATTTTCAAGATTGCATCACTGATTGTAATTTAACTGAGCTGGCCACAGTTGGAAGGAATTTCACCTGGACAAATGGACATGTGTTTAGTAGAATTGATAGAGCACTGGTTAATGCTGAATGGGTACTGCATATGCCAATAGTACAAGTGTTGGTGGAATTGATAGAGCACTGGTTAATGATGAATGGGTACTGCATATGCCAATAGTACAAGTGTTGGTTATGGATTCACTATTCTCAGATCATTCTCCTTTGAGTATCAATGTGGAGGAGCACATGGATGCAAAGAAAAGGCCTTTTAAATTTTTCAACTGTTTAGCACAACATCCAGAATTCAAAAATAAGATCAATGCAAGCTGGCAAATCAAAAGAAAAGGTATGCAAGGGGTCTGGAAGAATCCGATGAAGGTGAGAAGAGAATTGAAGAAACTAAATCAAAGAGAATACATGGGGGTATCAGAAAAGGTCCACAAACTAAGAGTTGAGCTGATGTACATGCAAAGTCATATGAGAATTATACATATTCATCAATGCATGATTGATGAAGAAAAGGAGCTAAGGACACAGTTGAATAATGGAGTAGGATTGATGAGGCAATTTATAAACAGAAATCCAGAGTGCAGTGGCTTAAGCTAGGGGATTCAAACACATCATATTTATATGTTAGTATGAAGAACATGAAATCCCAAAATCAAATAACCATGCTTACCAAAGAAGATGGTACAATTATCAGGGATCCAGAAGAAATTAGCAGAGAAGCAGTGAGGTTTTATCAGAACCTGTTAGGACAAGAAAATCCTCTCATGCCAGCCACCCAACCAGCAGTATTAAGAGATGGACATGTACTATCTAGAGCTCAACAACTGAAATTAATCCAACCTTTTACAAAAGATGATGTTCTGATGGCACTTAAAAGTATTGAGGATAACAAGGCACCAGGTGGAGATGGATTCAACTCTTATTTTTTCAAGCAAACTTGGCCTATTATAGGTGAGGAGGTAACTACTGTTGTTCTTCAATTCTTTAGCACTAACCAGATGTATGCTCCTATCAACAAAACTTCAATTACTCTCATCCCTAAAGTTCAACATCCTAGCTCCATTAAAGAATATAGACAATTTATTGTTGTACCACAATGTATAAGACCATATCCAAAATGCTCACTCACAGACTTCAAGGAGTTATGGACTTTCTAGTGGACCCTAGTCAGGCTGCATTTGTACCTGATAAAATGTTAACAGACAATGTCATCCTTAGTCATGAGTTGATTAAGGGATATGGGAGGAAATGAATCTCACCTAGGTGTATATTCAAAATTGATATGCAAAAGGCTTATGATTCTTTAGAGTTGCATTTTCTTGAGGAAGTTCTGGTTGGTATGCAACTGCCTGAAAGGTTTATTACATGGATTATGAAGTGTGTCAGGACAGTCTCTTACTCAATTATGATTAATGGATGCCCCAGTGTTCCATTTCAGGCAAGGAGAGGGGTAATGCAAGGGGATCATTTATCCCATTATCTATTTGTTCTGGCTATGGATTATCTTACAAGACTATTGAGATCATTGAGGAACAAAAATGCTTTTAAATTTCATCCGAGATGTCAAAAGCAACAAATAATTCAGCTGAGCTTTGCAGATGATCTTCTCTTATTAGCAGAGGAGACAGACCATCAACTACACTTCTGTTTGAATGTTTCCAGCAATTTTCCAAAACATCAGGACTCATAGCAAATCATTCCAAAAGTTATGTGTACTTTGGTGGAGTCCCAGAACCAATTCAACAACAGATACTACAACACACAGGTTTCACCAAAGGAGCTCTCCCTTTCAAGTATCTTGGGGTGCCACTCAGTTCAAAGAAGCTATCTATTAGTCAATGCCAACCTTTAATAGATAAGATGGTGGGGAGGATCAACACATGGACAGTAAAGTTTCTTTCATATGCAGGAAGGCTCCAGTTGGTACAAAGTGTCTTAACATCAATCCAAGCTTTTTGGTCACAGATCTTTCTCATTCCTAAAAAAATCTTACAAACAATAAAAACATTGTGTAAGAGATTTTTATGGAAAGAAGATGCACAAAGCAAAGGTAAAGCACTCATTGCATGGGACACACTATGCTGGCCTAAAGTTGCTGGTGGTTTAAATATAACTGATGTATATATATGGAACAAAACATCTATACTCAAACACATGTGGAATCTTGCACAAAAAAAGGACAAGTTATTGATTGTTTGGATCCATACATACTATATTAAAGGCAGGATACCATAGAAAATAGCAGGGCATCAAACTTCTTGGATGGTGAGGAAGATCATACATGCAGGTCATTGAATTTCTCAGGCTGGAATACCAATGACAAAAATCATGGATGCAGATGATTTCACCATTAAAAGTATGTATAAGAAGGTTAGAGGGAATTTCATCAAGGTGCCATGGAGAAGGTTGACATGCAATAACCAAGGGAATCCAAAATGGATCTTCATACTCTACTTGACCATACATAGGAGGTTATATACCATGAATAGGCTGGATAAATGGGGGATACACACAGATCAAGTATATGCATTGTGCAAGCAAGAGCTAGAGACACACCAACATCTTTTCTTCTCATGCATTATGGCTGCTAGGATATGGCGTAAGTTATTACAGTGGTTGTGCATTATCAGGAACACGGCAGGGTGGACAAAAGAAATGAATTAGAAAATTTCACATGACACAGAAAAAGCAATTCAAGATGAGGTTTATAGGATGACACTCGCAGCAGCAGTATACTATATCTGCCAAGAGAGGAATTACAGAATTTTCCAAAAAAAAGAAAGAACCACAAAGATGATCACCAGGAGCATCATTCAAGAAATCCACTGTAGAAGCATTATGCAACCGAACCTGGCTGAATTCATTCGTAAATTCAATTATTATCCATAGAATAGTAGTTTAGTGGTAAGGGTAGTAGCACGAACTCTGAGATTGGGACTATGTCCATATCCAGAATTTCAAAACACTTTGTACATATTGATATATCTGATAATAAAGCTTATATTTACCAAAAAAAAAAGATTTAAAATATCAAAATTAAAGTAAAATGATAAGCTTGAGAGTTGAATATACAAATATGTTTTGTCTTCTATGAAGGAAAAAAAAAAGAAAATATTACAAAACAAATCTGACAGTGAGTACTATATTTTAGGAATTTATAGAATACGTGTTCAAAATTTATTAGAATTTTATATTTATAGAATACATATTGTGTGGGTTGTAAGGACATGAAAACATATAGTTTGTCATGTATCAACTCTCGTGATATGTGGTTATAGTTAATTTCCCATTTACGTGTTATAATAATATTAAATGCGGTGTATTGAATTGTCTTTTAATAATATTGAAAGTTGTCTCTTTTGATTATATTTGGTTTAGAGATTAGATTATATTCATATTTTTACTTTAAGTAACAGTGTGGTACAATTTATACTAGAATTTTGATAACACTACGTTACATCACATTAAATATAAGATATCAATTAAAAGATTGACGGTAAAAAAACAATCCCATAACTAAATCCTTTTCAATATTAAAATGAAAGTGGATATTTATTTCAGTTTATTAATGATTTTAAAATTAGATACATATGTTCAACACGTTATATTGTTTGAATAAGTACTAAATAATTCAAAAGTTATTAATCTCTTTTTACAACTTTTTTGTCGTAATCTCAATGTTAATTTTGTTGCAAAATTGAATAGCTCTAAAATTATTATGAGAGACAAGTTATAAAGGCGAAATGAGTTACAAATTAGTTGCAAAAGTTTGGAGGTAACTATAGTCTATTTCCGAAGCCTATTTTCAAATTAGGATAATATATTTATATTGTATTGATATGCATAAACTATTTACAATAAATTATATTATGAGAATTTTCCATGCAATAAGTGTACAATAGTATTTTAATTATCATGAGTACGTAATTTAATATTTTGACCTTGTTTAAAATTTTAAATTGATCTCAAATAAATTATAAAAATATATCTTTTACTATAATATGAATAAATCAAATTTCTCAGTTTCTATGCCCCAATGGCACCTCAAAGGTCAGCAAATCCAAAGAAAAGAAAGAAAAGGCCCTGAATTTGCCACGTTTACTTTTTTCTATCATCAAATTAAAAAAAAAGAATAGAAATCAAGAAGCAAAAGAAAACCCAAGTTAAAGAAAGCGTGAATCAGATATAGAAAATAAACGAAATCGTTATTGTATTAGTAGCGTCTACGAGCCTCCCGCTTTGGTACCATCTCCCTTTTTACCAGTCGAACTGTCCTGTCAATCCTTTACGATGCTTGCTTCTTAGCTAGAACTCACACAACGCAAACGTCATAAATGAGAACTAAGCATAGTCTGACTCCCGTTTTGGATCTTCCAAATCATTCCCGCATGAGATCCTAACTCATTCTTTTCTGATCCTTTGAGAAAAAGATTCATTCGTAAGCAAATAACAGGTGAATTGTAACAAGTGAAAATGCCATTGACAATATCTTAAAGAAACATACCTGGTGAAGATCCAAAAAATTGATTCTAATATTCAGATGATTCAGCAGAGTTTCACAAAGGGAAAGACCAGGCCAGATGATCTTGCCGGAGAAGAGTATCCAACTTTCCTTTGATTTGATTGGCTTTTTGTGGGTTTAGCATTTTGGGCTAAGCCCAATTTTATAAGTAACGTTATTTAATAAAAATCTTGACCCTTTGGGTCCTTTTAATAAAATAAAATTAAAAAAACAATAATTTTAGTCTCTATGTTATTAACTTTAATATAAGAACTAAATATAAAAGGAAATAGAATCACAAAACATCCCCCATTAACAAATTTAATATCAATATTAAAATGTTAATGACAACAAATGCAAGGACACCACAATTTTGTTATTTTAAAGTCTTGAATATTGATAATATCAACATATTAATTTCCTAATTCTTATAATGAATTACACCTTTACTATTTGTTCATGTTTCAAAACTTTTAAGAAATCTTTTTTAAAAAATTGGTCACTTCTTAAAAAAAGTTTTAGATTAAAAAATATAATATGATTAAATCACGGCAATAGATATGATTGTTGGAGATGGATTAAAAAGAATAAAAAAGGAGAGCCAGAAGCTAATGAGGTCAACGTCAAGTTAGGTATAAGAATTAAAATTACATATCTTATTAAATTAAAAGTTAAATAAACTTAATCTAACAACATAAAGACCAAAATCATTATAAACTACTTTCACAGTTCTATTTAGGGTGTGTTTGGTACGAAGAATTTTTCAATTTTCTCATGTTTGGTTGGATTAAAAATTTTGAAAAATGTTTTTTCAAATCAACTTATTTTCCTCAAATTTAAGAAAAATAAATTCCCTTCAAAACTTAGGAAAAACATTTTCCTAAACTCTTTTCCAACTTTAAATTACAAATTTTTTTGTTGAAAAACTCAATTTATTTTGTCTCTACCCTCAAACCAGCCCCCCATTCCAAAAAAAATAAAATAATTTACAGCTTCAATTATTTTACACCACCCTTACCCCCAGCCCCCGACCACCCCCAAAAAAAATAATATTAAAAGTTGTTTTTAAAAGATATTTCTAATTTTAATTTTTTATTATTTTACCCCCCACCACCTACCCTCACCCCTCAAAAAAAAATTAAGTTTGTTTTTAAAAAATATTTTCAACTTCAAAAAATTAATTTTTTCACCTCGATCCTCAACCTACCCCCACCCCCAAAAAAAATTGAGTTTGTTTTTAAAAAATATTTTCAACTTCAAAATTCAATTTTTTCACCCCTACCCTCGAACCCCCACCTCCAAAAAAAAAATTACGTTTGTTTTTAAAAAATATTTTCAATTTCAAAAAATATTTTCTACTCTAGTAAAAATAAAAGATATTTCTCAAAAATATTTTTCATTCATAAATCAAACACTAAATTTTTTTTCCGAAAAATATTTTCTACTCACCAACCAAACATGAGAAAATAAGTAAAAAATCTACGTGTTTTCCAGGAAAACATTTTCCTTCATACCAAACACACCCTTAGTTGTCATCGTATTAGATTTACGTCCCTTAAAAAATCAGATAAATTTATTATAGTCTTATTTAATGACGTGACCAAATTATAATTGGCCACGTGTAAAAAATGGTTTTGCAAAACCACAGTTAAAAAATAATGGCATGAATGAGCCTTTTCTTAAACGGTAATGGCATAGATGAGCCAAACTTTTAACGGATGACATAAATGAGCCTTTTCTGAAAGTTCGATGACAAATTTGAGCATTTTCCCTATTCTCTTGAAATCAAATCTTCAATAAATCAACATGAACTTATTTATTTTGATTAATTAATTTGACTAACGAATATAAAATTATTATTTTATTTTCGTAGATTGGTCAAATACTCAAATACATAATTTTAAGATTAATAACTCTTTATAAAATAAAAAGAATAGTGCATCAATGAGAAATAAAACCAGGCACACAAGGGGTCAAAAATCGCCATTTCCCATTTTTCAATCAAGGGAATAGTTCTCTTTTCCCCAAGAGAATCTTCCTTACACTACACGAGCCTGTTATCTCACTTCCATTCCCAATCACTCCTTCGCGGCGGCGATTTTATCTCTTCTCAATCAGTCTCCGCCACAATTCCCAGCGCCGGCATTTATTGGACGGAAAAAGTGAAAACATGACGGCGATTCAGACGTTTTTCCTTCAAGGCTCAGTTTCAACTCTCCTTTCTTCTCAATCATCAGTCACTAGCTGTCGAAAAGTTTCCCTTAAATTCACCGTCTCATGTTGCTTGGCTACGTCTCCTCTGGCCGTCGTGAACGGTAATGTGGAGAAGAGAACCGAAGTTCGCATCGGTTTGCCTAGCAAAGGCCGAATGGCTGCTGATTCTCTCGATCTTCTCAAGGTATAGGAATTCGCTCGCGGATTCGTCTTTTTTCTTCTTGTTAACTAATGTATACATGAAACAATATTGAAATGCTGAATTTAACTTGCTAATCTTCTTGTTGGTGAATTACAGGATTGCCAGCTATCAGTTAGGCAGGTGAATCCGCGGCAGTACGTTGCAGAAATTCCACAGGTCTGCAGAATTTCTGTTTTTTCAATAACTGTAAATAAGAAGAATGTGGATTTTGAATTAGCTATTTGGAAGGGGTAGGAGGGCAAGAGAGATGTTAGCTATTAGGAAGAATTCAGGTGCTGCCTTCCCTGTGTACATGGATATATTAGCTAATAGACGTGTCTTTAATTGAACTCTTAATTCATAAGCTTTTTGGTGATTACAACATATCTAGGTTCCATTTCTTTCACATCCATTATTAATGTTTTCCCTCTAATTCTGATATTTGTTTGACATTTTCACAGTTAGTAATTAGGAAGAATGTAGCCTTCTCTGTGTATTTGAGCATTGTGTTTTTCTAGTTAAATCCTTGGAACCTAGAGCTTATATTTGAGGAAAACACTGATTTACTTTGGTTACATGGACAATTTCTCTCTCTGTTGTAGATACCCAATCTGGAAGTGTGGTTTCAACGGCCAAAAGACATTGTGCGGAAGTTGGTAGCTGGAGATTTAGACCTTGGCATTGTTGGTCTCGACACAGTTTGTGAATATGGGCAGGTAAGAACTGAGTGTTTCAGCTTGTTTGTTCGCATGACTTATAGACGAGTCAAAATGTTCATAATTCGAATATTGTTTAAAGAAACCTAATATTATGTAAGCAGATAAATATGAAATGCATCTAGCTTTCCTGGGTAATGCATCTAAACTTATGTGAAAACTCTAATGTTAAATAGTTATTGTCTTCTAGATTGTTATATCGTTTGTGAAATGTGCTCTGTTCCTCTTTTAGATAAGCCAGTTGCCATTTCTCCTATGAGATACTATAAAATGTCATCTCATCTCTCTTTCCAAATTGCTATTACGTTCACGATCCTTACTTCTTCTGCTGGTGTTAAAGGTTTGGGATGTTTTACGAATTAAAGCTAAGTTAAAATACAATAAAATAAAAAGAACCCTTCGGGGTGGCCCAGTGGTTTGGGCTTGGGACTTCCATGTTGGAGGTCTCAAGTCCGAAACCCCTTGCCAGCAAAAGCAAGAGGTTTGCCTTCTGGGTCTAGTTCGTCGCACCGGGATTGCCTAGTGCGGGTTACCTCTCCTATGTGGCTTGCGAGCTATTGCATAGGAGCGGGGGTTTTACCCTGCTCACCCAAAGGGTAGCGGCTGCGGGTTTCCCTTGTCATAAAAAAAAATACAATAAAAAGAAACAATTGAAGTAGACATCATGTGAGTTTAATTTAACATCTGTGTAAACCGTCTGCACTGGTAGTTTAACAGGGAGTAGTTAATTTTACTGAATCTCCACCTTAATAGGAAACAAAGTTTACCTCATTTTTATTTCTTGTGGTTAGATTATTTTTGCTTCACGTTTAAGTTAAATGAATAAGAAAGAAATAATTATGTAAAGAAAAGAAATGAAATAAGAAGAATAGAAAAAAGTAGATGTCAAATGAACATCTTATGAACTGTCTCATACCCTGGAGCATTGATAGTTCAATAGCTGATTTTCTCGAGTCTAGAAATAGTTCTCAGCTAGAAAATTCACATTTCTGGGATGTACATTGGAAAGTTTCAGCTCACTGCTGATCATCTTATAGTTATAAGATCATATATGTTTATTTTGTGACAAGCTGGATTGATAAATTACTAGACATAACAACCATCAACTTTCAAAAGACACTTGTATAGGCGATAACTTCTTTTATTTGTGGAACTTTCCATATAAAACTCATATTTGCACTTTCATTAGCGTTGTGACTGTTCTCTTAACTTGGAAATGTGGAGTTATTTTGAGCAGTTTTGTATCTATATTCGGCATGCATATGTTGTAAGTAAACATGTCACAAGCTCATATTATGACTAAGCTACTATATTACTTGGGTTACATTTAGTTTGTTTTGTATGAACTGATTTTAAATAAAGATAGTGACCACACTCATCAATCTTGTATGTAGCTATCGGTTCAAAAGTTATTTCTAAGTTTGTGGAGTCAGTTTATTGTCCAAACTAAAACTAATCCTATTAGTTACTAACATATTTACAAGCAAAGTCCTTGGAATGGATGCTCAGTACTTTCTCTTTGGCAGGGGGATGAAGATCTCATCATTGTCCATGATGCCCTTGAGTACGGTGATTGTCGTTTATCTCTTGCTGTAAGTTATTGTACTTTACAGGGGAACTGTAACACACTTATTGTACCCTTCTTGCTGTTTTGATGTCTTATATTACTTGTCAGTAAGATCTACTTCATTTTTCAGATACCAAAATATGGGATTTTTGAGAATGTGAACTCAATGAAGGAGTTAGCAGAGATGCCACAGTGGACACCTGAGAGGCCACTGAGAGTTGCAACAGGATTCACATATGTATAATGCTATTACTTTTGCATATGCTTTCTTTTTACATGTCGTTTTTACTTCTTCTTTTTTTCCCCGTTTTGATGTGCTCATTAGTAATCATCATTTCCAGACGGGTCCTAAATTTATGAAAGAAAATGGGTTGAAGCATGTCACTTTTTCAACTGCTGATGGAGCCCTGGAAGCAGCTCCAGCGGTAGTGTTATCCTTTTAATAATAGTTATTCTGTCTCCCTCTGTAATAATGTTACTATTAACTGCCTTTTAAACATGCTCCTCCTGTATTCTTATTCTTTGTTTCTCTGTAATAATAATAATAATTCAGATGGGAATAGCTGATGCTATTGTGGATCTAGTGAGTAGCGGAATCACACTAAGAGAAAACAATCTGAAGGAAATAGAAGGTGGAGTCATCGTGCAAAGTCAGGTGATCATTCCTTCCAGTTGGGATGTATCAGCATCTTTGACATTCTTTTGGCATGCAATTTGAGTAGCCTTCTTGACTATTCTTTGATCTTATTTTGCCCTTTCAGGCGATCCTTATCGCTGGCAGAAAGTCCCTAATGCAGCGAAAAGGTGCACTTGATATAACACATGAAATACTAGAAAGACTGGAGGCACATCTGAGGGCTGAAGGTCAATTTACGGTGTGTGTAACTTCTTTTATGCTGAGATTTTTGTTATACCTGTATTGGTTGTCTGACACATCTCATGGCAGGTAACTGCTAATATGCGAGGAAGCAGTGCAGAGGAAATCGCTGAACGAATATTGAGCCAAACGTCACTATCTGGATTGCAGGTTACTCAAGTCCCTGACTTGCACAGAAAGATTATTAGTTTAAAGAAAAAATCTAAGAATTTTTACTAAGCTACAGCTATTAAGAGACATGATTGAAAATAATTATTTTTAAGAGGACATAGTTTACTTCTGGACAGTCCCAAGCAAACATTCTTATGGCTGAACAATTCTTCTGGTGGAACAGGTTTTTACACCACACTGTCCACTGTCCAGCCTTTGATCTCATCACTATATCATGGGATCAATGGCTGGGATAGGAGTGGGTCTCAAACCCATTTCACCTAAAATTCAAATACAGCTCAATAGCTCATACTGTCCATAAATCTTTTGATAGCTCATTATTTTTTTTTATCTTCTACTTACAGGGACCCACCATAAGTCCAGTCTTTTGCAAGCGGGATGGACGGGTTACAGCTGATTACTTTGCCATTGTCATATGTGTACCAAAGAAAGCACTTTACAAGTCTGTTCAGCAGCTTAGGGCGGTGAGATACTATTTCTGTCCCATAATATTTTGACAATTGTACAAGTGATATGTAACTTCAAATCTCTTGCTGACCAAATCCAGAAATTGGACTCTGGATGTTCTGTTATGCTGTATTTGCTTTCTTCAGTTGTTCAACAAACAGCTTGAGCACATTTCTTTTGTTCTGTTTTGATGTGGCGGTTTATTTCTGGGTTTTGGGGTGTTTGCTTGGAGGGGAGGGGGGGATGTTAAACCGGTTGGAAGACTTTCTGAGTCTTGCCATTTGCCACTAAATGAGACTACTGAAACAACCTATGATTTCTGTCGGACTGAATCTTAGGTCTCTACCACCCTATCCGTTACTTTGTACTTCTGTTCTTTCATATGCGCAAAGCATCCAAGTTCAGGTCTTCAGTAATAACTTGTTGCTTATTGAATGTCTTATACAGATTGGAGGGAGTGGTGTCCTGATTTCTCCGTTGACCTATATTTTTGATGAAGAAACACCAAGATGGCGTCAACTCCTTTCAACTTTGGGACTTTGATCTATCTAACAATGCCACTATTGGTTTCCACAACCACAGTGCCTTTTTTGGAGAGGCAAACATGAAGAAACCCGGACTCCATATGAGAGGGGAATTTGGCATTGTTAATAAACTGGATTTTTTTTATCGCCTTGCCATTTAGACTTCCTATTTATATCAGCTCTTGTTGTAACAATAGTGTGTCATTCATTTTGATGCCAATGGCAATTCTAAGATTGCTTAAACGTGATATTTGCCATGCTGAACAGAAAAAGTGCCCTTGTTTATTCTACCTTAATTGTACGAGTTCACATCTGGCTTATCTTATGCTTTATGTTTAGTAGGAATGATTATCTTCTCTCTTCTTATTTTCGTTGCTAGAACCAGAATGAGAATCTTGTTGTTTGACCGAAAAGTAAAACTAAAAATTGAAAGTAAAAAAAAAAAAAGAGCTTATTACAAGGGTTTCATTCATCATTCTTAAATTCGATATCTTTGACTAAAGGTGGAGAGAGTATTTATTACTCTATCATAAATTCTGATAATATTTGGTTGATTGCTTTTGTTACATGGATTGTAATATATAACTTGCTATACAGTGAATGATAAATACATAAATTGTTAAACGATGAATTAATGATACAACAAATGGAGAATGTATAATGCATGTATTTGTGATTTGTTATACGGTGAATAAACCATACAATGATTATTATTTAGAGATTACATATTTTTAGAGCATTTTTGTTTGAAAAGTTTTTATTAATGTATTGTTAATACATGCATGGTTTATCTCACATTTTATTCCATATAAAACAATAGATATGCTATATTAAAACTTATACTCATATGTTTTACAATATCTGGTACCGATTATCATTCTACATGAACTTTGTTGTATCAATTTAAAAATAATAATAAGTTTTTCAACCGTAACTAAATCCATATAGTAACATTTATCTTAAACCCTCAATATTAATAATTACAGTACTTATTTAAAATTACCCACATATTAAAACTCAGTTAAAATAAAGGGGAAAAGAATAGGCGTCTATTGCAATTTAAATGCGAATAAGAGGATCCATATGAAAAACATAAAACTGAAGGGGTTATTTCGACAGAAAATACAAAATAAGTAGAGGACATTAAAACCCTAGCATCGTTCTCCTCTTTAAACCCTTGCAACTTTACTCCTCTTCTTCTTCTTCTCCTGCTGTAATAGAGATGAAGGTTCCGAGGAGGAGTGCCCGTCAGAAAAACTTGCAGAAAGATGCAGAGAAAGAAGAAGCAATTAACTTATTGAAACAAAAGGAGAATACGGAAGAGGTGGTAGAAAGAAGCAAAGATGAAGAAACAGCAGTAGAAGAAGAAAATTTTGTAGAATCCCCTGTTGTTTCTGACGATGATGACGAGGTAATTATGAATAAATTAAAATTAACTCAAGAACCCTTTGTACAATTGCGTGCTATGAAAGCATAATGATTAAGCAGTGTTTATCATGACTTGCAGGATTAATGCTCCTATTATTAATTGTATAAGCTATGTTAGGCGTACGTTTAACTTGAAGATTCAATTATTATAAGTTTTTTGTTTCGGCTTCCTCTCATTATTGAAAATGCCTCATGACTCTCTATTCTCTAAGCATTGGTTGGTTTAAAGCTCCTAGTACCATAACTCAGCAAATTTAAATTCAGAATCTTCAAATTTTCTTCAAAAATAGTGGGTTTACATCCCTTTTCCTTTATCAATGAAAATGCCGTTAGTTATATTGTAGTATAGTGGTAAGAATTGGGTGGAGCTGGCAGCATCGTGACTTCTTAGCATATATCTGAATAGTAACTTGGCCGTGTGCTGCTAATTGAAACAATCTAGAATTGTTGTTCTCAATTAAATCAGACAAATTGATTATTCCAAGTTTTGATATTGTGCGTGATGGTTGGTCATTATTGTCCCAGGATTTTTCTGATGATGATGGATCACTTGGTGAGTCTGGATCAGAAGATAGTCATCTATCCGGGGAAGAGGTACATAGTAATTTCTATTTTTTTTAGGTTGGTGTAAGATAAGTGGGCATACATGCTGCCTCATTCATAGGATTGCGATTAACTGGAACTTTGTTGATCAAAGATGTTCCTCACTTTTGCAGGATGTTTTTGTATCAAGTGATGGTGAAGATTCTTTTGATGCCAAAAGTGATGATGTTAGTGGTAATGGTGCAAGTGGCAGTGGTAGAGATGATACTGAACATGGTAAAGATGACGATGCTGAAAGCGATGATTCCCGCACAGTAGTTGAAGAGAGCGATTCGTCTGAAGATGAGGTTTGTTTTCCCCCCCTGGGGCTAAGAAATGGAAGGAGTCATAAATTGCATTATAGGTGGCAGTACCATTTTATTCTTCGGGTCTCTTTATTTTTACTAGCCCAAACATTGTTGTTTAAATCCATCACTTAAAGCGAGGAAACGATGCAAAGTGAGGATTATCGATTTATGGGAAAAACTATGAACTTCATAGAAGTGTACAATTCAACCAATGACAGGCAAAGCAATACTAACAAGAAGTGGTCTGTTCTTTGAAGTTTGAACCTCAATTTCAAGGAGTTCGATTAATATCAACATTATTGTAAATTGGATGCTAAAATTAGTAATTATAATTGCTAGTTAACTATTGCAGTACTAAATTCATGTATGTTCAGTATTTCCTGATTCTGTAACTTGTGTGCTTCACTTCAAGCCCATGTACCTTGTTGCTTTTTGTATTTTTTACTTTTGAAAACACTTGGTGAGAGTTGATAATATGATGATACCTTGGTGGAGCCTAAAATATGATGTTGCATGCTGTCCTGTTCTTTCATGTATGAGTGGTCTAAGGATAACTTCTTCTATGAATTTTCTGCTTATTTTTGTAGTTTTTATCTTTCTATTCAATTACATTTTGTCCTGTCAGGTTGATCCTCGTAATACTGTTGGAGATGTTCCGTTGAAATGGTACAAAGAAGAGGAACATATTGGATATGATCTTGCAGGGAAGAAGATAAAAAAAAAAGAGAGACAAGATAAATTGGACTCGTTTCTTGCCAGCGTTGATGATTCCAAGAATTGGTGAGTTAATCATTATCAACTCAAGGAGTGTAGTAGCCTATCTTGTTGATAATCGCCCAAGCATTGCATGTGTTAGACTAGTATTATCCTCCTTTTGGAATGTCAATAGTTCATATCCCCTCTTTCGTTATTTACCGTGACTTGTAAGTTTGTACCGAACTATTTAATGTATGAATGGGCTAAGAAAAGGCAACCAGAATAACACTTTATCAATAAGGTGACATTTCCTTTGTGTGCTTCACTCTTCAAATTAGTTATCACCCTGCTAAGTTTCTTTTCTCTTTAGAGATTTGTGATAAGGTGATCTGTAGATCCATTCTCTTTTGGTTGTTTATTATGTGCGTATATTGTGAATTCAGGCGTAAGATTTATGATGAATATAATGATGAGGAAGTTGAACTCACGAAAGAAGAAGTTAAGGTCATCAAAAGATTGCTGAAAGGAAAGGCACCTCATACTGATTTTGATCCATATGCGGTCCGTGCTCTATAATTACCATATGGCACTGGAGTTTCTTGCAGGGATACTTGTTCTTGACTTAATCTAACTCATTTACTCTTATTTGTCACTCTGTTCTGCAGCCTTATGTTGACTGGTTTTCCTGGGATGACTCGAAGCATCCTCTTTCTAGTGCACCAGAACCAAAGAGACGTTTTATCCCTTCGAAATGGGAGAGTAAAAAGGTAAGTTCTTTTGATACTTTTTTTCCTGCTTTATTTTCTTACTAGTCTGGAGTGATGTTGGAAGTGTATAATCTGCTTTTTCTTGATAACTCGTCAGTAGGATCTTATATGGTTAGTTCTCTCCTCCACTTAATTAGGATGTTTCTGAAAGAATCTGTGTCCTCTTTTCGGGTTCAACTTGTCCATGTCTTTATATATTGTACAACTATGTACATGGTTGGTTGATTTTGCTTAATCATGTCACTGATAACTGATGAGAGCCCAGGCAGATGACCTATGTTATATAGGTGTATAAATGGACTTTCAGGAGAAAATCGAACTCGTTTTTTGGCTCAAATCAAGTGTTATACTTAAAAGGCAATGTGTACCAGCAGATATACTAATTTTGCAAATATTCCTAGGATATTATTGTCTTGTGTTCCTCTTCTAGTTGTCTTCTCTCAACTCCAATGTTAATACTGAATATCAAAAGATTGTTGCTAGTACCGTTACATTCATGCCAGGAATCCCAAAAGGAGGGCATTTGGGGTATGGTTACACTAAAATATGAGTCATTATCAGTAAATTTGAGGGAGTCTTTCTATGATTTTGTATGTTCAATGTATTATTGGGATTGACATTTTTTGGTGGTTTTTACGATTGGTGGCGTCTTCTGAACTTACAGGTTGTCCAATATGTGCGGGCAATTCGAAAGGGACTTATAAAATTTGACGAGAAGCCAAAGGAAGAGCCAAGTGCCTACCTCTTATGGGGAGATGATTCCAGTGCAATAGATAGACAAGGGTTGGCATATATTCCTGCTCCAAAACCAAAACTGCCTGGTATGCAACCTGACCATCCTTTCAAGATGATAATTTTGTATATTATCTTTCCTGTTTGCCTTTTTTGCATAAAGTATACTCTGCATACAGCATACCTAACACCTTCCAATTTTCAGGTCATGAGGAGTCTTATAACCCTTCTTTAGAATATATTCCTACACAAGAAGAGATCAATTCTTATCAGCTTATGTTTGAGGAAGACCGACCAAAGTTTATCCCGAAACGGTATTAGTGTCTATTTGATTGTTTTATAGTGTGCTCTGTACAGCTGTTATATTTTTCAACGTCTTAATGCTAACCTTGTCACTGCTTTAGGTTCACATCGTTGAGAAATGTTCCAGCATACGAGAAAGCAGTCAATGAAAATTTTGGCCGCTGTTTGGATCTTTATTTATGTCCAAGGGCTCGGAAAAAACGTGTACGTGAAGGATTTGGTCCCTTCTCCCTTCATTTCATCTGACTATTGTTTATGGGGCTCAGATCATAATCTGATAACTTTCGGAATAAATCTCTTTTTTTGTGCAGATTAATATTGATCCTGACTCTTTGAAGCCCAAGTTGCCAAGTCGCAAGGATCTCAGACCTTATCCAACGTCGTGTTATCTCGAGTATAAAGGTCATAAAGGTCCCGTTGTGTCGATTTCTACAGAATCTACTGGGCAGTGGATTGCTTCTGGTATGATCTTTTGTCCTGGAGATGTTATGCTTCTTTGTTGGATAAATGCTATCAGATTGAAGTGCTTAGATACTCTTGACTCGTCCATGTGAAGGTTCAAGTGATGGAACAGTGCGCATTTGGGAGGTTGAAACTGGAAGGTGTATCAGGATCTGGGAGCTTGGGGAATCTGTAAGTCATGTCTCCTGGAATCCTTTGCCTGAACGTCCCATATTGGCAGTCTGCATGTAAGTGATTTACTGGAGCATATGATAATTGTTCATCATATTGGTTGGATCTTAAACCACTACCACATAAATGTTGCAGGGGAGAAGATGTATATCTTTTGAATACTGGACTTGGCAATGCAGAAGAACAGAAGAGTCTTGAAGAGCTTTTGCGTGTTGAAACTCCATCAACCCCTGATGACTCTGGTCAGTTTCATTTGAACACTCCGCAATTTGTGTGAGTTATTACTCATTATGTTGCCTAACTCTAGTTATTTTGCTTAGATAATGATAAAACGGCTGTGAATTGGGTTCAAGATGATAAGAACGGGGGAATCAGGTTGAAGCACTTTAAGGTACCTTTCATGCTTCCCATTGATACTTTGTGATGACTCAAGTATTGAAGTGATTATCACTATGAAATCTCTCCTGTCTAACTCAAATGTTTGTCATTGGATTATGCAGACTGTTTCTTCAGTTGAGTGGCATCGGAAGGGTGACTATTTCTCAACGCTTATGCCATCTGATATCCTTCATCTGATTTCCATTATTGGCCTGATATTTCAACATGAGTGCCTGCTTCTCACCCCCTGCGTATGTCTTTATGTTTTATAGTGTCTGTTAAAGGCTATACATTTTAGGGATAATTACAGCTCTAAACACTTTGGCCAACTAGTTTACTAAGTATGTGCAAAATATATAGGCTGTGCATGCTTATACTAAATATATATATATATATATAATATACATAATCAGTATATAGGTTGTGTATATTTCGGCCATATTGGTAAATAAGTACTGGCGAACTGTACACATTGGTAAGTTGCCTTGCATTTTATAGTCGTGTGATGTGATAAATAAAGCATATATGATTGATTCTGTATGATCTAGTGGTGGTACCGATGTGCATCTGTTGGTGAAAATGTTTTGGCAAACCGTCCTTAACATATCCTGTAAGGGCTCTCTCTTCTTTCGTTTTTTAGAAGTAAACCGTTCTGTTTGTTTGAAAGAGAAGATATTGGACACAGAAATATCAGGCGGGAGGGTGTTTGGGCGTGTTTGTTGCCTCATTATTGTGGAACTCTTGAGACTGTGCTTAGTTGATTGTTGTTATTTCTTGACTCTTATCCACCCCAATCAAAAGCAGTTCTGATTCACCTGCTCTCAAAGAAACAGACTCAAAGAATACCATTCAAGCTTCATGGACTTCCAGTTTCAACAGCTTTCCATCCCTCTCGCTCTGCCTTCTTTATTTCAACAAAGAAAAATATTCGAGTTTATGATCTCTTGAAGCAAAAGCTCATTAAGAAGCTAGAGACAGGGGTTCGCGAAGTCTCGTCTATTGCTATTCATCCTGGTGGTATGTCTTGGATGCTCTTTGATGATGTTGTCTGCTAGTCTCTATACTCAACTGGTTAAGATGCTTTTAAAACTTTTTGTGCAGGTGACAATCTTATTGTAGGGAGCAAAGACGGGAAACTGTGCTGGTTTGACATGGACCTTTCATCTCAGCCTTACAGAGTTCTCAAGTATGCTCTTCAAATTGTTTTTTGTAATTTTGAAAAGTTTTTCTCCACGTGTCTTGTGTTGTTTTTATGAATTCAGTCTGGTGACTTAATGATCACGCCTATTGTGGATTTAAAGTTTTGTACTGAAACATGTCAGATTGTGCACATTTTTGCATTTATGCTACTTGATGTGTGCTTGTTTGACATTCCTTTTATCTCAACCTCAAGGAGTTCGCAAACTTGTAATGGGCTTTTGTCTTTTCCAAAAGTTTTTTCTGGACGTGTCTTGTGTTGCTTTTATGAATCCAGTGTAGTGAATTGATGTTCGTGCCTGTTTCGAATTCGAGTCTTGTGCTGATAGATGTTAAGTTGTGCACTTAAGTTCTCGTGCTTATGCTATCTTAATTTGATTTGCTTATTGGAAGGATCTTGTTTGAGATAAGTTGCAGGCATTAGATGTCTTATATTGAAAATATCCACTAGTTCTTCTCTACAAATGTGATTGGTTAGTCTATTCATTCTTTGCTCAACTTGGTCCACAAATGCGCTTATTTGGAGGTTTTTCCATTTTACAGTTGCCATCCGAAGGACATCAACAGAGTGGCCTTTCATCGCTCCTATCCTTTGTTTGCTTCATCTTCTGACGATTGTACGGCATACGTTTTCCATGGCATGGTTTATTCAGATCTAAACCAGAATCCATTGATTGTACCTCTGGAGATTCTTCGTGGTCATGCCAGTGAAAATGGAAGAGGTATGGCCTTACCCTGTCTTTTCAACATATAATGATTCTACTCTAGTACCCACTTGCCATCCTGTCCTACACTAAAGGAAAGAAATGTTAATCTGATGAAGCTGCAGCAATTAGTGTTGTATAGTTTCACGTACTCTCAAATACATTTTGATACAATATGTTTGTCAATACGTTATTGTATTAGGAACCTTTGTCTGGTTGGACCTTTTGGTGGTAATGAATATCAGATGAGAGGACACTTTTGAGGTCAAATTTTCTGCGTTAAGACAATAAAAGCATCTAGAGGAATACTTAATGTTGATATAGAAAAAGACAGCTGACATGATCGATGGTACAACTCAATCATGGGGGGGCTGGTATTTTTTTGGAGGAAATACGCCAGAGGGCTAAACTCACTTAAGTTGATGGGTCGAGATTTAAAGTTAAGGATCCCCTAGGGGGTCGTTTGGTTTGAATATGAGTTATGATGGGATAAGTTATGTTGGGATTAGTTATGATGGGATAAGTTGTCCTGGGATTATTTCTTATTGAGTGTTTGGTTTGTTGTATTCAAAATAATATATATTGATAAATTTTAAGAACAAGTTGTTTGTTTACAAATTTACCCTTCATTTTATTTAAACTTTTTAAATTTTTCTTTGCGAGCTTTAGTTATTCATTTTTTAAAATAAAACTTTTATTTTATTTAACTTAAATATTTTTGTTTATGTATCCCCATGATAAATACCATGTGTATTTAAAAATATAACTTTTTTCTTATTTAGCTTAAAAATAGAACTTCCCTCTTAAGTTTGTTAAAGAGAAGAAAATTTATGAGAAATCAAAATAAAATAAACTGCTACCTTTGTCAAAGAAAAAGAAATCAAAATAAAATAAACACAAGAATTAGTCAAATAAATTC